>OZ014520.1:257121919-257418687 GCA_963966055.1 Lathyrus aphaca | reverse complement strand
CACAGTATCAACAACAAGCTCATTATCCGCAACAAAGGCCGTACAACAACAGCAATAGCAACCAATAGCAGCGTCCCTTCCAACAGAGGCCATCACAAGCAAACAGGGTAATTGACCCAATCCCAATGCCGTATGTTGCACTCTTGCCATAACTCCTAAAGCTCAACCTAGTTGAGTTAAGGACGTTGGCTCCTCCAGATCCTCTCAATCTTCCAAAGAACTATGATGCAAATTCCAGGTGTGCATTCCACTCAAATGCACCGGGGCATAATACTGAAAAGTGCAGGGCCCTACAGATGAAAGTCCAGGATTTGGTGGACTCAAAAGCTCTCAATTTTGCGCCTCCTCCGAACGTCACAAGAAATCCAATGCCTAGTCACAACGGGCCTAGGATTAATGCTATTGAGGAGGGCAAACCATCCATATTAATTAGTAGAGTTGCACATATCCGAACACCTTTGGTTGAAATCAAAGCTCAGTTATTAGAATGCCAAGTGTTCCTTGGGTGTGAGGTCGGCTGTGGATATTGCAATATTGCCGTTAATGGATGTGAGAGACTGAGAAACGGCATAGATGGCCTCATTAGAGATGGCACTCTTCAGATTACAACAAAAGCGACTACAACTCCAACAATTCCTTCATCGACAATCACAGATACTCCTACAACATCAGCAACCCTTGTTCCAACAGATTCTGCTACAACTCCAACAATTACTCAATCAATCACTTCAACGGATACAAGTTCAGTCACAATTCCTTCTACAACGACAACACCCATTACTCCATCAGTTCCTGCTACAACTTCAACACCCGTCCAGTCAACAGTACCGTCTACAACATCAGCAACAGTTAATGAAAGCGTCTCAACGGTTACGATATACTACGATCCCGCAAATGTTCCTTCCAAAAACTCACAACAAAATGCTACTGCTAGAAGTGTTTACGATCCACATATATTATGATCCACACACCATTGTGGTACCCTCTGCAGCTGCTATCAGTCCGGTCACTATCACAGTACCTGGGCCAGTTCCTTACGAAAGCAATAATGCCATCCCTTGGCATTATGGCTCAGATCTATACTGCGAGGGGCAGAAAATCACTTTAGAGTCATCAACTTCTTCACCTCAGATAGACAATGTGGGGGGAGGCGGAGGCTTCACTAGAAGCGGACGTCTCTTTGCCTCGCAAATACCAAGATCCATTGCTGAAGCAGAAACTGCTGCTAAGGCAAAAGGGAAGAACGTGGTGCAAGAAGAACCAGTTGCTAGAGAAACTTTGAAGACTCCTTTTGATCAAGAGGTTGATGAATTCATGCGGATAATCAAGAAAAGTGATTATAAGGTGGTGGACCAGCTTCACCAGACACCTTCCAAAATCTCCATACTATCATTGCTAATGTGCTCCGAGGCTCATCGGAACGCACTATTAAAAGTCATGCACGCAGCTTATGTGCCGGAGGAGATTACTGTCAATCAGTTAGAGGTTGTGGTTGGAAATGTCAACGCTAGTCATGGACTAGGATTTACCAACGTTAATCTGACAACGGATGGTCACAATCACAACAAGGCTTTGCACATTACCTTGGAGTGTAAGGGTGCAGTTCTTTCTCACGTATTGGTGGACACAGGGTCATCACTCAATGTCCTACCCAAGAAAGCCCTTGTGAAGCTGGAACATGATGGATTGGCACTACGCCCAAGCAACTTGGTAGTGAGATCCTTTGACGGTTCTAAAAGATCAGTTCTGAGAGAGATAGAGTTGCCAATAATGATTGGCCCACAGGTTTTCAAAGCCACCTTCTTTGTGATGGATATACAGCCTGCCTACAGCTGTCTATTGGGTAGACCATGGATACATGCCGCTGGCGCCGTGACGTCAACCCTTCACCAGAAGTTAAAATTTGAGTGGGAGAGCCAAGTCATTACCATTTGTGGGGAAGAGGATATCTTCGTTAGCCAGCTGGCTACTTTCAAATACATTGAAATGGATGGGGAGATCCATGAGACCATGAGTCAAGGGTTTGAAGCCCTTAATATAAATGAAGAATCTGCTGTGTCTGGGACTTCCATCACATCATATCAACAGGCCCGGAAGGTTGTTGAGGAGGGTACCGCCCAAGGCTGGGGCAAGCTGCTGCCAGTTGAGAAGAAAGAAGACCGATTCGGGTTGGGTTACAGACCAACTCAACAAGATCAACCAGAGGCTACAACGGAGCCCAAGTTTGTCAGCGGGGGAATGCTCACCCCGGATGTTGTGAATAGTTTGGAAGATGAGTCAGAAGACGAGCGCAACCTGGAAAGCTGGATACGTCCAAGAATCCCGGGGAACCATGTCTCAAACTAGTCTTCCCAGGAAATTATAAGAGTTACTCCTGCAGAGTAATTATTATTTCTTGTCTTTAAAGAATGCATCAAGTCTTGCATCTTGCCCAAGATGTCAGGGCTCATTTTGTAATCGGGCCATCTTGTATTTTGTGCAAACGATCAATTAATGAATATCAGGACATCTTTTGCAAATGAGTCTCTTTTTTCTCGCTCACTGTTTTTCATTTTTCATTTTTTGTACAAAAATAAAATGACAATGTTTTTCAAAATAATAACTTCATTTTCACTTTTTCTAAGGAAGATAAAATCGATCACTAAAATGAACAAATCTAAACCCTTGCAGAGAGTGCCCTCCAGACTGCACCGACAACAACACTGCTATGACTTCGTATGACTTTGACAATCCGATTAATCAAGCTGATGAAGGGGTTGAAGAAGATTATGAGCTACCTGAAGAACTAGCCAAGTTGTTAAGACAAAAGGAGAAGGTTATCACTCCTCATCAGGAGGAGGTTGAAACGGTGAATCTCGGTACGGAAGAAGACTTGAAGGAAGTTAAGATCGGGGCCTGTCTGCAAGATTCAGTAAAAGAGCAACTTATTGACATGCTCCGGGAGTATGTGGATGTTTTTACTTGGTCTTATCAGGATATGCCAAGGTTGGACACCGACATTGTTATGCACAAGCTGCCTCTAAAGGAAGATTGTCCACCAGTAAAACAGAAGTTGCGTCGCACTCGCCCGGATATGGCCATGAAGATAAAGGAAGAGGTACAAAAACAGTGGGACGCCGGTTTCCTTGCTGTGACTAGTTACCCGCCATGGGTTGCTAACATCGTACCTGTGCCTAAGAAAGATGGAAAAGTGACGATGTGTGTGGATTACCGGGACCTGAACAGAGCCATCCCGAAAGATGACTTCCCTTTACCTCGCATTGATGTATTGGTCGACAATACGGCTCAGTTCTCGGTGTTCTCCTTCATGGATGGATTTTCAGGATATAATCAGATCAAAATGTCACCTGAAGACATGGAGAAGACAACCTTCATCACACCCTGGGGCACGTTCTGTTATAAGGTGATGCCATTCGGACTGAAGAATGCTGGTGCCACTTATCAACGGGCTATGGTAACATTATTCCATGACATGATCCACAAAGAAATTGAATGTTATGTGGATGACATGATTGCCAAGTCCCTCACAGAAGAAGACCACCTGGTGAATCTGTTGAAGCTATTCAAACGTCTGAGGAAGTACCAATTGAAGTTAAACCCCAACAAGTGCACATTCGGGGTGCGATCCGGTAAGCTGCTGGGATTTATTGTGAGTGAAAAGGGAATTGAAGTTGACCCTGACAAAGTTAAAGTCATTCAAGAAATGCCTGCACCGAAGACTGAAAAAGAAGTTCGAGGATTCCTAGGCAGGTTGAACTACATCTCACGGTTCATATCTCACCTAATAGCAACCTGTGAACCCCTGTTCAAGTTGTTAAGAAAAGAACAAACGGTCAGGTGGAATGAAGACTGCCAAAGGGCTTTTGACAAAATCAAGGAATACTTACAAGAGCCTCCGATCCTTATGCCTCCAGTTGAAGGAAGACCTCTAATCATGTACTTGACAGTATTAGAAGAGTCAATGGGGTGTGTGTTGGGCCAGCATGACGAGTCTGGTCGAAAAGAGTATGCAATATACTACCTAAGCAAAAAGTTTACCGACTGTGAACAATGTTATTCACTGCTCGAGAAAACTTGATGTGCTTTAGCGTGGGCTGCTCACCGACTAAGGCAGTATATGTTGACCCACACTACCTTGTTGATCTCCAAGATGGATCCAGTCAAGTATATATTTGAGAAGCCAGCACTTACCGGACGGGTTGCAAGATGGCAAATGATTCTCACAGAATACAACATTCAGTACACATCTCAGAAAGCCATCAAAGGCAGTGTATTGTCTGATTATCTTGCTGAGAAACCCATTGATGATTACCAGCCTATGAGATTTGACTTCCCCGATGAAGACATCATGTTCATAAGAGCGAAAGATCACGAAGAGCCTGTTCACACTGAAGGGCCTGACCCAGAGGAAGAATGGATAATGATGTTTGATGGGGCTATTAATATGAATGGCCGTGGTGTTGGTGCAGTACTTATTACACCTAGGGGAGTTCACATGCCTTTCTCGGCAAAACTCACCTTTAATTGCACTAACAACGAAGCTGAATACGAAGCTTGTATTATGGGTCTTGAGGAAGCCATTGACCTCAAGATCAAGACTTTGACAGTGTTCGGAGATTCAGCTCTGGTAATCAATCAAACCAATGGCAAATGGTATACTCACCAGGAGCATCTGATACCTTATCGAGATTATACAAGGAGGTTACTCACGTTCTTTACAACTGTCAAACTTGAGTACATCCCTCGAGATGAAAACCAGTTTGCAGATGCTCTGGCTACCATTTCATCCTTGATCAAAGTTCAAGCTGCCAACTTTGTGCCTCGGATTTCAGTGTCCAGACTTGATAGACCAGCATATGTATTTTCAGCAGACCTTGCTAAAGATGACAAGCCTTGGTTCCATGACATCAAATGCTTCTTAGAGGATCAAACATACCCACCTGGGGCATCTTCCAATGATAAGAAAACATTAAGAAGGCTGGCTGGTAGTTTCTTCCTGAATACTGATGGTTCCTTGTACAAGCGAAACTTTGACATGGTACTTCTCAGATGTGTTGATAAGACAGAAGCAGACTTGTTGATGCACGAGGTGCACGAAGGATCTTTTGGTACCCACGCTGGAGGGCATGCAATGGCTAAGAAATTTCTACGATCAAGTTACTACTGGATCACAATGGATGCAGACTGTTGTGCTTACGCCAGAAAATGCCACAAATGCCAGATCTATGCAGATAAAGTGCATATGCCTCCGAATCCTCTGAATGTGATGTCTTCACCTTGGCCCTTTGCCATGTGGGGCATAGATATGATTGGCAAGATTGAACCGACTGCTTCAAATGGCCACAGGTTCATCCTGGTGGCCATTGACTATTTTACCAAGTGGGTTGAGGCAGCTTCGTATGCAAACGTCACCAGGCAAGTGGTAGCCCGATTCCTGAAGAGAGATATCATCTGTCGGTATGGAGTGCCCGAGCGAATCATTATTGATAATGGTTCCAACTTAAACAACAAAATGATGGCAGAACTATGCCGAGACTTCAAGATCCAACATCACAATTCTTCTCCTTATAGGCCAAAGATGAATGGCGCTGTAGAGGCGGCTAACAAGAATATCAAGAAGATTGTGCAGAAGATTGTGTTCACCTATAAAGACTGGCATGAAATGCTACCATTTTCCTTGCATGGGTATCGTACATCAATCAGAACATCCATTGGGGCAACACCGTATCAGCTTGTGTATGGTATGGAGGCAGTCCTACCTGTTGAAGTTGAATTACCTTTCTTGCGGGTACTAATGGATGTCAAACTGAGTGAAGCAGAATGGGTCTGATCCCGGTACGAAAAACTGAATCTGATTGAAGAGAAGAGGTTAGCTGCAATCTATCATGGGCAGCTGTATCAGAAGAGAATGAAGAAAGCCTTCGATCAGAAGGTCAGGCTTCGGGAATACCAAGTAGGAGATCTTGTGCTGAAAAGACTCCTTCCTCCTCATACAGACCACAGGGGCAAGTGGACTCCGAATTATGATGGCCCATTCATAGTAAAGAAAGTTTTCTCTTGTGGAGCACTGATGCTCAGTACTATGGATGGTGAAGACTTCCTGTCCCCTGTGAATTCAGATGCAGTTAAAAAATACTTCGCATAAAATAACCCGCTGGACATAAAAACAGAATGTAAGTCCAGGCAAAAATAGCGCATCCCGGCGAGTCAAAAACAGAATAAAAGACTCGGGAAAAAATAAGGGAAAATAAATAAAAAAATATACACCCGCTGAGTTGAAAAGCCGCATTGGACAGCTCAGGCAAAAATGGGTATCCCGGTGGATTGAAAACCCGAAAGGGCAATCCACGCAAAATAAGGGAATAAGCGAACAACTACATTCTGAATTCGTCTGTATCACTTACAACATGGCAAGCTTCGAAAGGTTCGAGCGTCGGTCAGAATCAGCCTTCTTCAGAAAGCGGGATGAGAAGAACGTCAATGTCATACGAGTCATAGCAAAAGGAAAGCACACTGAAGCGTCATCAACATTGCCATCACCTTTTTTGTTTCTCAATTTGTAACATTCTCCTCATTTCAAGGGATCTGTTTCTTTGACTGTACTTTCCAATTCGGGGCAAACAAATTAATAAAATCAGATTTTCAGTCATATTTCGTCTCGTACATTTTGTTTTCATTTGCAAAAATGTCTGATGTCCTTATAATATTGATTGCATAAATACAGATGTGTCTTTTCTATATTACATGCTTACAGGAAATAGATTCGCTCCCAGGAGTGTCTAAATTCCTATGATGGAATCCAGTAAGGGATACCTCGGGATACTTGTACGTTTCTTTGTCATAACAGGATTGCAGGTACTCAAAGCGCAACACGGGGGTATGAAAGCTCCTCCTCATCAGAACAGCATCAGAAGGGCCCCTTTTTCCCAGCTAAGTACATCATCCTCATCAGGATCCCCACAAAAATCACTAGGAAGGTCGTTCAGTGATCATTCCTCCCCAACCAAGTGTTAGACAGGGAACCATCTCCCCGCAGGGTTCCAGCCTCTATCCAGAGGAGCAATGTCTTGAAGATTTCACAACGAAGTGATGGAAGCTTCTACAGCCCCAGTTGGGCTCCTCATTATCAAAGATAGGTCTATCAGTGACCTATTTCCCCAAGAAGAATCATATATCAGATCTACCAATGATCTCATGCCTAGCTGGGATGTCACCGCAAGCAGATCAATCGGAAATCTTCACAACAGCGGGATCCAAATCCCGGATCGGTATCTTTGCATAATCATAGCAGTCGCATCATATTTTCCCCCCAGAGCGTAGCATTCCGTCTAATACGGAGCATTGCAGCAAAAGTCAAACATATTACATAATCATAAGCCATGTTTTGAATCAAACACCCGTAGATATCAACATTCCATCAACAATATATATATATATATATATATATATATATATATATATATATATATATATATATATACAAACACCCACAGTCACAGCAGAAAGCCAAAGCATCCCCTTTGCACTCACTAATGCACATATATACTTTTTCTGATACTCGTCCGTGTCGTATCACTCCCCTGCAGATATAAACCACAAACAAATATCTATACACTCTTTGGACACTCGTCCGTGTCACCATTCCCCAGAATGGTTGCCTAAACACTTATTGTAAATCAAACACTTGTTTATAACACACTTCCTCCGACACCCGTCCGTGTCATCTTATCCCCACAGAGCGTCATAATATCTCTTACATTTATAAGTTCATAACTTATACACTTCCTTTTATGATACTCATCTGTATCATGCTCTCCCTAGCAAGTTGAACACTCATCTGTATCTCACTTGTGTTTAGTTTTTACTTATACAGATACTCGTCCGTATCTTGTATACACCACTTGTCTTCCTCAGATTTGACACTCGTCCGTGTTCTTTGTTAACTAGTTGGTACTCGTCCGTACTATTATCTCTGAACATGCGTCAGCGTTTGTTTCTACTGATACTTGTCCGTATCATAATCTTAAGGATGCTCGTCCGCATCTTTAATCTATACACAACGTCGAAACACTTATACCTTCCTTTCTTGAATGTAGACATTCGTCCGTGTCTACCATTCCCCAACAAATCCCCAGTAAAAAGCAAAAATTTCTTTTCTATCTGACATTCGTCCTATGTCATGATACTTTCGGCAGCCGTACCCTGCCAGGTGATCGTCCTTCACCTTTTGATGATCGTCCTTCATCATTCCCCCAGCGGAGTCTCCATTATTGGAACCCTTTTCCCATCCGACATTCGTCCTATGTCGTGATGTTTTAGCAGCCGTCCCCTGCTAGGTGTTCGTCCTTCACCTCTTGATGATCTTCCTTCATCATTTTATCCGATGGTTGTTCCCCATCGTTGATCTTGTTATCTGACATTCGTCCTATGTCATGATAAACCCTGAGAGCAGCCGTACCCTGCTAGGTGATCGTCCTTCACCTCTTGATGATCGTCCTTCATCATGCTTATCCGATGGCCGTCCCCATCGTTGACTTTTTCTATCCTGCATTCGTCCTATGTCATGATACTTTTGGCAACCGTACCCTGCCAGGTGATCGTCCTTCACCTTAGATAACTGTCCCTCATCCTTCTCCCCAACAGAGCAGTCGTCCCCTGCTAGGTGATCGTCCTTCACCTTTGATGACCGTACCTCATCATTTATTTCATTAACCTGATGGTCGTCCCATCATTACCTTTATCCTTAAAACCCCAGAGAACCCTGTTGTTGTATTTGATGGCCATCCCCATCATAATCTCTTTATTTCCCCAGCATGTCGGTCGTCCCCGTCATTGCTTCATCCCCAGCAGTCGTCCTCTGCTCGACGGTCGTCCTCCGTCGCCTTCACTTTATAATCATACTTTATTTTCCTTTTACAATCTATATCCCTTTTCTTCTTCATAATCAGTGAGCGCAAATTTTGGACTGTCTTTGGTATTCAACCACAAGTTATCTTGTTTGCTTGTTAAGCCGTTGCTTACATCCTGCACAGCTAACTCATGTTTGAATAGGGGCAGCTGTAAACACCCCAAATTTGCCCTCACTAAGTTCACACCATGGCTTGTGATCTTTTCATTTGCATAAGTTCAATCATATCATCTCATATTACATTTTTGCTTCACTGCATTGGTTCAAAGTCATCTGCATCTAGGGTTTGTGATCTGAGAAAACCAAGGGCTATCTGAGCAACTCCAAGGGTCTTCAATCATCTCAAGAGGGTCCATGTATGTTCAAATATCATATTGTATCCTCCCAAGATCAAGAAATTCAGAAAATCACAAGAACTGAGAAAGGCATGGAAGCAGAGCCAAGCTTAACTACACAGATGACCTAAAATTAGGGTTTTGGTTTCGGAGGCCATAACTCCAATTTTTTTGGTAATTCTTGTTTATATTGGTCTCTATATGGTATAAGGATCATACACACCAATTTTCATGATGAAATTCAATGGGGAAGGCATCTGATCAATAGATGACTTCTTGAACAAGTCAATGTAAAATCAGGGCATCTGAGGCCCCCAATCATCCAACCAAAGGGTCTTCTCCATCATTTTGGATGTATATGATCTTTATTTGATCTTATAAGAAGTTAGAAGTTCACAAAAGTGAGGAATTTCAAGCCATTTGCAAAGTTGCCATTTTGGGAAAGTGACTTGTAATGCAAACTTGCCATTTTGGGAAAGTTTTTCAACCTCCTCTTTTTGATTCAAAAATGCTTCAAATGAAAAATTCTTGGTCATGAAAGTTGTAGATTGGATCATTCCCTTTTCAAAAAGTACAAGAAATTGATCTAATTCATCATAGAACTCAAGTTATGGCCTTGCAAAGTTGGGAAAAATCATAAAATTTCACTTATGTACCAAAGAGGGAAACTTGCAAGAACTCATGTCAAACCAATTTGTAGCCTCAAAGTGACTTCTAACCGTTACACAAACATCATACATGACCTATAATTCAGAATTGCCCAAAGAATTCTCAAGTTTCATGCCTTGATCATCAAGTATTTCAAAAGGGGCCAAAACCTTCACAAATTGCAAAACCACCCACAAACTTCATTCCACTTGATATTTTGCCTCAATCTGAATTCCATGGTTGACCATGAATTAAGCTGCGCCAGACACCCCCTTGTCCTCATCCTGCCATGAGCCCATACCTCAAAGGACAACTTTCTTGACTTTTTGCAAATTGAGCCATACCAATCAAACTGCTCCACATCAACTCTCTGACCTATCCAGGATTGATACATGGACCAAAAGCATCTCAACACACACAACAACACAAGTTGAATCCTCACACAACTCAGCATTCATCAAAACTTCCCCTTTTGCATTTCTCTTTGAAACTCATAGCTCAGCCAACAAAACTCCAAACTTTTTCCACCATTCAACTCCACATTCATCACTGATCATTTCCCACCCTTCATTTTTCCTTTAAACACCCCATATCAAAAATACGATTTTCACCTCCCTTGACCCGAGCTTCAACAAACTTCACATAGAGGCCATATAAACTCCAACCAAGCTTTGCAAACTCTTGAGGGGGATCATTGGAGGTGATTTGAAGCAAAGAACTGGCCATAAAGCTCCAAAGGTGAAAGCTCCAGTTCAGGTAACCTCAAGAACAAATTTTCCAGAAATATAATTTCTTGTTATAGAATGATAGAGTGTGTTGCCCTGATCATGTTAAGCTTTGAATCACTGAAAATGGTGGAGAGATGAGTGTGTATGCATGTTCTGAAATTTTGTCCACTTTTATGTTTTTTTCGAATCTTGATTTTGTTGAAAGATAAATGAAATATGATGTTGGATTCTTGTTCTATGGGGTTTGGGGATCATTTCTGGAGATTTGGGGGGTTTGGCATGGCCAGGGGAGTGAGATAGCATTTCTCAGGGAAGGGTGTGGCCGGAGAAAATGACCGGAGGTCATTTCTGGCCACCTGAAAGTAATTAGGGTTTGTGATTAGGGTTAGCTGAGTTTAAACGTGAGCCATCAGATCTTGCTTCCCGCGCGTGTTTCAAGGGCTCAGATCATGTCATTAGCCCTAATCCATGATTTATTTAATTTAATTAGGTTAATTAGCTCAGATGAAATCCTGGCCATCCATTAGCGCGCCAGTCAACCCTGGAACCTCAGCTTTAAATCTCAGCCTCAGGATCCTCATACTTTTCCATTTAATTTGTTTTATTTCATTTTACTTCTATTTAATTTCTACGAATTTTTAAAAATAGAAAAAAGACTTCAAAAATTCTGAAATTTTTTATCCAAGCTTTAATTAATTTTCAGAACCCAAAAATATTTTTAGTTTTAGTTTTTGCATTAAAAATAATTTTTAAATCATTTAAGTGTTTATTTTTAATTAGTTAATGGAAATTAATTAATTAAAAATACATTTAGGTATTTAAAAATCCCAAGAAAATTCAGAGAGTATTTTAAAACATTTACAAACTCACAAGACAAATTTCTTTTGGGTTTTGATCATACTTTGACAATTTTCATTTAAATTAGGGTTCTTTAATTTGAATATTTTTAACCCTAACTTCAAAAATTCATAGCTTTTGATCCAAGTTGAGTTTGAGAATGGTTCTTTTTGAATTGTGTTATGTATTCTTTCAAGCATCTAAAAAAAATTTTGTTTCATTTTTATCTTTCATTTTCAATTTGTTTGGTATTTTACCTTTAGGGTCACCCTTAAAACCTTAGAAACTTAGAAAAATCATAAGTCCTTTAGGGTTTAGCTTCTGACCTTCCCCTTTGGGCAGTGAACTTGTATAGGTTTAGGGTACCTTTGATTCCATTTTAAATTTTTTATCTTGTCATTTGCTTCTGATTTTGAATTTTGCATTGCATCTTGTACATAAACCCTAATCTTTGCTTTCATTTGCATTCATTCTTCATAAGCTTGCATACATAAACTTGCCATGACATTTTGTGCATCCACATGACATATAAGACATCTTAGGACATATTGAAATCATGTTTGATCATTGCATCATCCATTTGTTATGTTATGCATCCATTGCATTTCATAAGTTTTCATCAACTTTCATGCCTCCTTTCATGTCTCATTTGCATCTTCATTACTTGTATGATCATCCACATCTCATGAAAACCATTTGTATCATATCTTAGCATCATTTACATCTTGATATGCTTCTGACTTTGGTTTTCATCTTTGCATTTCATCTCATTTTCATTTCATTTCATTTCTTGTTGCTAACTTTTCAGGTGGTAAGTGTTTGAGAAGTGAATTTTCCTTCACTTCTCATAATCTCTTCTCATCCCTTTTATGCATCCATTGCTGCATTTTTACTTGTGTATTAGAGTGAGCTTGCTCATTCATGCTCCCTGCCCACTTTCTTTCTTCAAGTAACTTATCTTCTTAAGTGAAGTAAGTTGTCTTACTTCTTGCTGCTTCTCTTCCTTTCATCCTGTTTCTTCCTTGGTGGCTCTCTTGAAGATCTTATTGAAAGCCTCATAAACCCTAGGAAAACCCAAGCATGATCATAATTAGGGTTTGATTAGTCCCCCAATTAGTTTTACCTTTATGTCATCTTTGTGTCTTCTCCTCATCCCTTAATCAAGGACTAAACCTTAAAGGTGTTAAGGCTTTGTGATTAGGGTTATGCCTGCATCCTTCTATTAGGATGGAGTGTATAACTTATCCTAAGTGTTAAACCCTTAATGTGTTTAAATCCTTTAATTAATTCACCTAATAATCATCAAGACATCAAACTTGTAACTTGGGCCTTGCATTAGGGTTCTAATTCTTCCTTAATTGGTTAAGAAGGACTAACCCTAGTGTTAATGGACAAGTCCCCCTCAAGTTGTCTTACAAACCATAAAATTCACTTCTTAATTTTACCATTAACTAAAATCCACTTTAATAAAGGCTTTGTTTTGTCATGAGGTTAATCCCTAATCATGGATTGAGTTGAGGAGCCTTTCTCAGCTTAAATGTTCTCATCTATTATCCTTCTATTAGGATGGTGTAAGGGGTCCATTAAATCCTTGATTATGGCTTAAACTCATTACTTAACACTAAACAAAAACTCCAAAAACATCTAAATACATGAAAGTAGGTTAGTGATCTTAATCCTATACCATGGTGATTAAGTGTGAGGTGTTTACTTCACACTTAAGGTATTCTCATTACCCCTAATCAAAAGGGAAGATGTGATGAGTTTACTAACCCTTGGTTTAGGATTAAGCTCATTTTCTTATGACAAACTCTCAAAAGCAATAAAAGATTGAAAACACCAAAAACAAACAATAATCGTCTCTTTCGGGATTCTTTTCTCACCTCATTCACTCACAAACGAGAACTCGCTTCTTAAGTCTAATGCAAGACAGTTAGCACCTGAGCCAGACAGGTCATACACTTGAGCATAGACAAGTGAGCAGTTCACAAGTCAATTTATCTTTCAGTCTCTTTGAGTCGAACTACGGTGTTCTGACTTCCTCATTGCACGAGAGGATACGTAGGCATAACTTAACAGTTATCGAACAAAAGTCTCTGTAAATTCCCTCTCTTCCAGCATTATTCTTTAAGCCTCATAATCTTGAGCTTCATACTCTTTTCTTACACTAACACTCTTCTATTTCACTTCACACTTCTTTTGCACTGACACTTGCATTCTTTTCCAGCTTTTACATACAAAATAGCACTGACACTACCCCTTTAAACACAAATCTTTTAAGCGTGGATCCCGTCGAGTACGACGGACAATCTGGGTGCTAATACCTTCCCAGGTTGTAACCAACCCCCTTTCTCAGTTTCTCTGGTTCACAACCGTCTTATCCATCTTTTCTTAGGTTTATGCAGCATTACCTTTCCTTCGGGATAAAAATGCCTAGCTGGCGACTCTTTTTAGTTCATCTTCATGTCCTCTCCTTCGCCGACCGTTCGCGTCTGTACCCCTCTTGACCAGGTGTCATTTGGTGGGAGCGACAATATGCCAGGTCTAGATACGGATATTTTCATGCACTGGCTTCCATTGAAAAAAGATTGTCCGCCAGTTAAACAGAAGTTGTGCCGCACTCGCCCAGATATGGCCATGAAAATTAAGGAAGAAGTACAAAAACAGTGGGACGCCGGTTTTCTTGCTGTAACTAGTTACCCGCCGTGGGTTGCTAACATTGTACCCGTGCCTAAGAAGGATGGAAAGGTGCGTATGTATGTGGATTACCGGGACCTGAACAGAGCTAGCCCGAAGGATGATTTCCCATTACCTCACATTGATGTATTGGTGGACAACACAACTCAGTTCTCGGTATTTTCTTTCATGGACGGATTTTCTGGATATAATCAGATCAAGATGTCACCCGAAGACATGGAGAAAACAACTTTCATCACACCTTGGGGCACATTTTGTTACAAGGTAATGCCATTTGGACTAAAGAACGCCGGTGCAACATATCAACGGGCTATGGTAACATTATTCCATGATATGATCCACAAAGAAATCGAATGCTATGTGGATGATATGATTGCCAAGTCCCTTACTGAAGAAGACCATCTAGTGAATCTGCTAAAGTTGTTTAAGCGTCTGAGGAAGTATCAGCTAAAGTTGAACCCCAACAAATGCACATTTGGGGTACGTTATGGTAAGCTGCTGGGTTTTATTGTAAGTGAAAAGGGAATTGAGGTTGATCCTGACAAAGTCAAAGTTATTCAGGAAATGTCGGCGCCTAAGACTGAGAAAGAAGTTCGAGGGTTCTTAGGTAGATTGAACTACATCTCAAGGTTCGTATCTCATCTCACTACAACCTATGAACCTTTGTTCAAGCTGTTAAGGAAAGAACAAACAGTCAGGTGGAACAATGATTGTCAGAAATATTTTGACAAGATCAAAGAGTACCTGCAAGAACCCCTAATTCTCATACCTCCATTTGAAGGAAGACCTCTAATAATGTACCTGCCGGTATTAGAAGAGTCAATGGGGTGTGTGTTGGGCCAGCATGACGAGTCTGGTCGAAAAGAGTATGATATATACTACCTAAGCAAAAAGTTTACCGACTGTGAACAACGTTATTCACTGCTCGAGAAAACTTGTTGTGCTTTAGCGTGGGCTGCTCGCCGACTAAGACCGTATATGTTGACTCACACTACTTTATTGATCTCAAAGATGGATCCATTCAAGTACATATTTGAGAAGCCAACACTTACCGGAAGGGTTGCAAGATGGCAAATGATTCTAACAGAGTTTGACATTCAGTATACCTCTCAGAAAGCCATCAAAGGCAGTGTATTGTCTGATTATCTGGCTGAGCAACCCATTGATGATTACCAGCCCATAAGATTTGACTTCCCTGATGAAGACATCATGTTCTTAAAAGCAAAAGTTTGTGAAGAGCCTATTCACACTGAAGGGCCTGATCCAGAAGAAGCATGGACTATGATGTTTGACGGGGCTGTCAATATGAATGGTCGTGGAGTTGGTGCAGTGCTCATTACACCTAAAGGAGTCCACATGCCTTTCTTGGCAAAACTCACCTTTGCCTGCACTAACAACGAAGCAGAATACGAAGCTTGTATCAAGGGTCTTGAGGAAGCCATTGACCTCAGGATCAAAACCTTGAATGTTTTCGGAGATTCAGCTTTGGTAATCAATCAGACCAACGACAAATGGTACACTCATCAGGAGCATCTGATTCCATACCGTGACTATACGAGGAAATTATTGAATTTCTTCACAACAATCAAACTTGAATACATCCCTCGAGATGAGAATCAGTTTGCAGACGCTTTAGCTACCATTTCCTCCATGATCAAAGTATAAGCTACCAATTATGTGCCTCGGATTTTGGTATCCAGACTGGATAGGCCGGCATATGTGTTCTCTGTGGACACTGCTAGTGATGACAAACCTTGGTTCCACGACATCAAATGCTTATTAGAGAATCAGACATACCCACCCGGGGCATCATCAAATGATAAGAAGACATTAAGAAGGTTGGCTGGCAGTTTCTTCCTCAATGTTGATGGTTCTTTATACAAGCGAAACTTCGACATGGTCCTGCTCAGATGTGTTGACAAGAAGGAAGCGGACCTACTGATGCATGAAGTACACGAAGGTTCTTTCGGCACCCATGCCGGAGGACATGCAATGGCAAAGAAGTTATTAAGATCAGGTTACTACTGGATCACAATGGATGCAGACTGTTGTGCTTATGCCAGAAAATGTCACAAGTGCCAGATCTACGCAGATAAAGTGCATGTGCCTCCAAATCCTTTGAACGTGATGTCTTCATCTTGGCCCTTTGCCATGTGGGGAATTGACATGATTAGAAAGATTGAACCGATTGCTTCAAATGGTCATCGATTCATCCTGGTAGCCATTAATTACTTCACCAAATGGGTCGACGCAGCTTCGTATGCAAACGTCACCAAACAAGTGGTAACTCGTTTTCTGAAAAGGGATATCATCTGTCGATATGGAGTTCCCGAGCGAATCATTACTGATAATGGTTCCAATTTAAACAACAAGATGATGGCAGAACTATGCTGAGACTTCAAAATCCAACATCACAACTCTTCTCCTTACAGGCCAAAGATGAATGGCGTTGTTGAGGCCGCTAACAAGAACATCAAGAAGATTATGCAGAAGATGGTAGTTACCTACAAAGACTGGCATGAGATGCTACCATTTGCTTTGCATGGGTACCGAACCTCTATCAGAACATCTACTGGGGCAACACCTTATCAGCTTGTGTATGGTATGGAAGTTGTCCTACCTGTTGAAGTTGTGCTACCCTCCTTACGGGTAATGATGGATGTGAAACTGGATGAAGCAGGATGGGTCCGGTCTTGGTACAATCAACTGAGTCTGATTGAAGAGAAAAGATTAGATGCCATCTGTCATGGGCAGTTATATCAGAAGCGAATGAAGAAATCCTTCGATCAGAAAGTCAGACCTCGGGAATACCAAGTGGGAGAGCTTGTTCTGAAAAGAATCCTTCCTCCTCATACAGACCACAGGGGCAAGTGGACACCAAGCTATAAAGGTCCCTATGTGATAACTAAAGTCTTCTCGGGCGGAGCACTGATACTCGCAACCATGGATGGTGAAGACTTCCCGTCTCCTGTGAATTCAGATGCAGTTAAAAAATACTTCGCATAAGATGACCCGCTGGACATAAAAACAGAATGTAAGTCCAGGCAAAAATAGGGCATCCCAGAGAGTCAAAAACAGAATAAAAGACTCGGGCAAAAATAAGGGAAAAATCAAAAAATGTGTACACCCGCTGAGTTGAAAAGCCGCATTGGACAGCTCAGGCAAAAATGGGTATCCCGGTGGATTGAAAACCCGAAAGGACGATCCGCGCAAAATCAGGGAATAAGCAAACAACTGTATTTTGAATTCGTCTGTATCACTCACAACACAGCAAGCTCCGAAAGGACGAAGCATCAGTCAGAATCAGCCTTCTTCAGAAAGCGAGATAAGAAGAGCGTCAAGGTCATACAGGTCATAGCAAAGGAAGCTCACTAGAGCGTCATCTTCAACATTGTGTAAACACCCTAAATTTGCCCTCACCCATTCACCATGGCTTGTGATCATTCTCATATGCATAAACACAATCATATCACCTCATATCTCACTTTTGATTCACTGCATAGTTTCTAAAGTCATCTGCACCTAGGGTTTGTGATCTGAGCAATCTCAGAGCCTCTTGAGCCACTCCAAAGGCCATCAATCAATTCAAAGGGGTCTACATGTGTTCAAGCATCATAGTACACCCTCTCAAAGTCAAAAATGCAAGGGAATCACAAGAACTAGGGTTTGAGTGGATGCAGAGCCAGAATAGACTGCACAGTTGACCTAAAATTAGGGTTTTGGTTTCAGAGGCCATAACCCCAAATTTTTTGGTCATTCTTGTTTCCATTGGTCTCTATATGGTATAGGGAGTATGCATATCAATTTTCATGAAGAAATTCCATGGGAAAGTCATCTGGTCAAGGGTTGACTTTTCAGACAAGTCAGTGTAAAATCAGGGCATCTGAGGCCCCCAATGACCCAACCAATGGGTGATCTTCATCATTTTGAGTGTATATGATCTTTATTTGATCATGGAAGAAGGTTGAAGTTCATAAAAATCAAGGATTTAGGGTTTTTGCAAATGTTGACTTTTTGGGCATAGTTGACTTTTCAAGAATGCTTCATTTTAGGTCATTTTTCAAGCCTTGATTCTTGATCCAAAAATGCTTCAAATGGAAAAACTTTGGTCATGAAAGTTGTAGATCTCATTTTTCCCTTTTCAAAAAGTACAAGAACATGATCAAACTCTTCTTGGATCAAAAGTTATGGTGTGGCAAAGTTGGCCAAAATCATTGATTTTCAAGGCATGCCTCAAATGGAAATTTTGCAAAGTCATGAACCAATGCCTCTTGTGACCTCTAGCTCACTTCAAACCAGTATGCAAACATCACATAGACACTAAAGATCAGATTTGGACTAAGAATCCCTCATGTTTATGGTTTGTGTAGCAAAAATAGTCACATGTGAACCAAAAGCCACAACTTGCAAAAACTCATGATCATGCTTCCTACAACTTGCTGCATTGGTTACTGCACTTTGCTAGCCTCTCACCTCATCTTGCTGCACCAGAGCCATGCTTGTACTTGCCTAGATCATGAGCCATACTTCTCTTACACCAAATTTGACTTTTGAGCAAAAGCAAACTTACCAATCACCATAGGCCAGGTCACATCATCTGACCTATGGGATTAAAATATACTTTCCAAATGCTGGCCATTCCATACATCTAGCAAGGCTGAAACTCACTCATAAACAACATTCACAAAATACACCCCAGCTGCATAAGCCTTCGAATCTCTCTGCCCAGCCAAGAAACACTCAAACCATTTTCACCATTCAACTCACCATGCATCATTGAGAAGAAACCAGCAAGAACACAAGCCTGAATCAACCAGAACACCCCATAGCCATTTCTCACCTCAAACTGCAGTTCCATTCGAATCTCCCTCCCTAGCTCACAAACATCCAAACAAACCTTGCAAAGCTTCTCCATTCACCCTCAGGATCACAAACAACCCTTCACAATGGCCTGAAGCTGCCTATTTCACCATAGCCATTTTCAACTGAGTTGAAGCAGGAGCTGTCGAAACTCATTATCCAGCCAACATAAACTCTTCTTGAGCATTCAAACTTCATCTGGGGATCAAGTGGAGTAGTTTGCACTGAAAGAAGTGGCCAGAAAGTCATCAGGTTGAAAGCTCCAAATCTCAGGTAGCTTGAAAATTATTTTTCCAGAAATTGTTTTTCATGTTATGAACTTGTTCCTTATGCTTCCCTGAATATCCTGGTGCTCTTAGTTTTTGAAATGGTTTTGAAATGAGAGTTTAATTGCTCTCTGAAGCTTGCGTGCCCTAGTTCTTATTTCCTTCGATTCAGCTTAGTTAGGGAAAAGAAATTTGTTTTAGGAGAGGGGTTTGATTCGTGAGAGGTTGGAGAACATTTCCCAATTCTTAGATTTTGTTTTTGTTACGATTTGAGGGAGTTTGAAGTTTTTCAGGGGAGTTGCTGGCCGGAGAAGACGACCGGAAGTCTTCTCCGGCCACCTGAGAGTGATTATGCCCTAATTACGTGATTAATGATCATTTGAATCTGGACCGTGAGATGCCTCTGACCCGTTGACCTCCCGCGTGAGTGTATGGCCTGGATCTCTCTGATTATGCCCTAATCCACGTGTTAGCTTAATTAAACATAATTTAAATAATTTAATCAGAGTCAACCTGGACCCTTGGATGACGCGCGTAGTCAACAGATTCAAATCCAGAGTGAATCTCATCCCTCCATCCTGATTACCTTCCATTTTATTTATTTTTAATTCATTTTCTTTTCAATTAATTTGCATATTTATTTTAAAATAGTAAAAAATTCTTAAAAATTATGAAACTTTTTCCTAAAAGTTTTATTAATTTTTAAGACCCAAAAATATTTTTATTTTATTTTTTATCATTAAAAAAATATTTTTAAATATTTAAAAGATTATTTTTAATTGATTAATGGAAATTAATTAATTAAAAATACTTTTAGGTATTTAAAAATTACAAAAAAATTCATGAAATGTTCTAAGACATTTAGAAACATTGTCCAACCTTCAAACCAAATTTCTTTTTTGATCTTGATGCATTTTGAGAATTTTTCATTGAATTAAAATCATTTTTATGCATTATTTTGATCCTAAGTTCAAAAATTCATTTCTGCCTATCCATGAAGAGTTGGACTTTGATTCTTTTTGCATTGCATTGTGTTTAACATGTAGTTTTTGAGATAAAATGGCCATGATTTGATCTTGCATTTTTCAATTGTTTGGCATTTCTTTTGTTAAGAACCCTAAAAAACCCTAGAATCTTAGAAAAATCATAACTTGAGATTGGTTGAGAGTTGAGACCTCCCCTTTGGACTTTGGTTTAGTATAGGTTTAGGTTTTCTTTAAGTGGCATTTTCCATTTTTTATCTTAGGTTTTGCTTCTGTTTTGGGTTTTTGTTTGTTGTTTGATCCATGAACCCTAATTTGGGCTTCCTCTTGCATCCTTCTTGCATTCTCTTGCATAACATGACTTGTCTTTGCATTTTACACATTCTTGTGTTTCATTTGACATCTTAAGACATATAGGAAGCATGTTTGATCATTTCATCACATATTTTCCATGTCATTTGCCTTGTATGCTTCATAACTTTTCATGCTCATCCATGCTCCTTAACTTGCATCATTTGCATTCATGATCTTGTATGAACATCTCCATGCCTTGCCTCATGTTTGTAGCACTCCATAGCATCATTATCATCACCAACATGCTTCTGGTTTTGTTTTTCATCATGTCATCTCATCCCATTTTGCATTGCATTGCATTCCTTATCTAACATTCCAGGTGGTAAGTGAACTTGAGAAGTGAATTTGCCTTCACTTCTCATAACCTTTATTTTCATCTCTCTTGCATCCATTGCTGCATTTTTGTTTGTGTTTGAGATTGAGCTTGCTCATTCTTGTTCTTCTTACTTTCTTTCTTCAAGTGACTTGGCTTCTTGAATGAAGCAAGTCACTTTGCTTCTCTTGATCCTGTTCATCTGCTTCCTTGTGGTTCCATTGAAGATTGTTCTTGCAAACCTCACAAACCTTAGGAACAACCAAGCATGACAATGATTAGGGTTTTGATTAGTCTCCCCTCTTAGTTTTACCTTTGTGTCTCTTTTGAGTCTTCTCCTCTCATCTCATAATCAGGGACTAAACCCTAAAGGCTTTAAGGCTTTGTGATTAAGCTTATGCCTGCATCCTTCTCTTAGGATGGAGTGTATAAATTTAATCCTAAGTGTTAAACCCTTAATGTGTTTAAATCTCTTAATCAATGCACTTAATAATCATCAAAACATCACACTTGTAACTTGGGCCTTGCATTAGGGTTCTAATTCTTCCTTAATTGGTTAAGAAGGACTAACCCTAGTGTTAATGGACAAGTCCCCCTCAAGTTGTCTTACAAACCATAAAACTCACTTCTTCATCATATCATTAATAAAATCCACTTAATCAAAGGCTTGTTTTGTCATGAGTTTAATCCCTAATCATGGATTAAGTTGAGGAGTTTTCCTCAGCTTAAACATTCTCATCTATTATCCTTCTATTAGGATAGTGTAATGAGTCTGTTTAATCCTTGATTATGGCTTAACCTCATTACTCAACACTAAACACAAACACCAAAAACATCTAAATAATCACAAATAGGTTAATGATCTTAATCCTACACCAAAGGTGATTAAGTGTGAGAATCTGACTTCACACTTAAGGTAATCTCATTACCCCTAATCAGAGGGAAGATGTGATGAGTTTACTAAATCCATTGGTTTAGACTTAAGCTCATTAACTTATGACAAAATCCAAAAACAATAAAAGACATGAAAATACAAAAACAAACAATAATCGTCTCCTCCGGGATTCTTTTCTCACCTCAATCACTCACAAACGAGAACTCGCTTCTTCCGTCTAATGCAAGACAGTTTGCATCTGTGCCAGACAGATCATACACTTGAGCATTGACAAGCAAGCAGTTCACAATTCAATTCATCTTTCAGTCTCTTTGGGTCGAACTACGGTGTTCTGACTTCCTCATTGCACGAGAGGATACGTAGGCATAACTTAACAGTTATCGAACAAAAGTCTCTGTACATCCCCCCTCTTTCCAGCTTCATTCTTTAGCCTCATTACCATGAGCATCTCATTCTGTTCCTACACTGACACTTTCATACTTCACATCACTCATGCACTGACACCTGTACATTCCTTCCCAGCTCTTTACACACAAATTGCACTGACACTACCCCTTTAAAGCACAAATCTTTTAAGCGTGGATCCCGTCGAGTACGGCGGACAATCTGGGTGCTAATACCTTCCCAGGTTGTAACCAACCCCCTTTCTCAGTCTCTCTGGTTCGCAACCGTCTTATCCATCTCTTTCTAGGTTTATGCAGCATTACCTTTCCTCCGGGATAAAAATGCCTAGCTGGCGACTCTATTCATCTCCAGTGAGTTCACGGCTGTGTGTTCTAATTGTCCCTCTCGCCGACCGTTCGCGTCTGTACCTTCATCTGGGGCCAGTTTCATTTGTCGGGAGCGACAGCTTGGCGACTCTGCTGGGGAGACCTTATATTGCAACCAGGGCTTCTGGTTCCTTTTGTGGGTTCCTCCTAGCGTTTGTTTGATTTGTGTTTACTGGGGTGTTATGTGTTTATTTGTGCTTGTATATTTGTTTTGTTTATTGCTTTATGTACAGTTGATTTATTGCTTTCTTTATAGCTTTATATTTTTCATACTGTCATGCTGCTGGCTGGATCTGGTTTTCCTTTGGTGGGTGGGATTCATTGAGAGTTAAGGTCCTATACCTGGGACCTGAGTGACACCTAGGCTAGAGTGAATCATATTCTTTCCCATTCCATTTCGGTCTGGTGCGGGAATGTGAAACACGGTTCAGATATGGGTTTCTTCTTGAGAACTCTGTGTTGCAGATTTCCTGCAATGCTAGGGCTATCTGGGAAGCCTGCTAAGTCTGGATGACCTTTAGTATTGACCTTCAGAAACTTAGGTGAATTAGAGGAGGAATTGTTATGGTTATTGTAAACACTGTACCTCCGGGTTAGAAGTGTTTACACTTCTCATAACTGATCCAAATCTGAGGATCCTTGTTTTAGAACACCACCTGTGAGGGGGTTGGGTTGTTTACAGGTTTGCAGGTACCTTGACCTCAGAATACCCTGTTACTTTGATTTTGTTAAGAGTACTCCATGTTGGACAGTTCTTGTGATTCTAAACCTTGGACTTGTGGCTCTTTATTTGAGTCCCCCACCCTGGTTACTGGATTTATAGACCTCATCTGGAATTCTTGAACACACTTGGACCTATACCAGAGTTTTGATCAGATCCAGCTCAGTCACAAACCCTTGTATTTCATTTGCATACATAATCATTGCATCATATTGACATTTGCTTGTTTGTGTTTCAGGGTATCCATCTTCATTTGGTTTTGGTTTTGACCCCATCTTCAGTTTTGACTTGTCTTCATCAGCTATCTGCTTCAGTTATCACCTGCACCAGCCAGTCAGTGGCCCACTTCTTCAGTATTATCATCAGCACCTGTCTCTACTCAGTCTTCAACATCATGGCCCCTAAAAAGAGCAATGTCACCTATCACTTCTTCCAGCCAGAGCTATCAGACATCAGGAGGATTCAAACCCTGATCACTCCAGATCACATACCTTTGTTCAGGGAGAGTTATGGAGATATATTGGACATGGTTATGGATCTGGACCCTTCACAGAGGAGCCTCATCCACACCTGCATTCAGTTCTATGATCCTCCACTGAGATGTTTTACTTTTCAAGACTTTCAGTTGGGCCCCTTATTGGAAGAGTACTCCTCATTAGTTGGTATGCCTATCAGGAGAGAAATTCCTTTCAACCCCGAGATGGTCTTTCCTGCTAATGGAGAGGTAGCAAAAGCTTTGCATCTGGAACCTGTTGTGGTTGAGCAACATATGACCTCTAAAGCTGGAATCCCTGGTTTTCATCTGGACTTCTTAATTTCTCAAGCTAGTCTGAAGGCTTCCTTGGGAGAGTGGCAAGCTGTTTGTGCTTTGTTGGCCTTAAGTGTATATGGAATTGTGTTGTTTGCAGATGAGCCTCGATTCGTTAGCAAGAATGCAATCCATCTGTTCATCCTGAAGAACCCAGTGCCCACTTTATTGGGGGATCTCTACTATTCAGTGCATCAGAGGAATGAAAAGCAGAGGGGGGGATTAGTGAGGTTTTGTGCTCCATTGTTTCACACTTGGCTTCTCAGGCATCTACCCAGGACAGATGCATTCCTAAACCCTCATCAGCAGAGTAACTGGGCTAAGAGACTCACTGTTCTAACTTCAGCAGATATCAGATGGTGCACTCAGAGCACCAAGGGCAGGGATATCATCACCAGCTGTGGACATTTTCCCAATGTGCCTTTAATAGGAGTTAAGGGTAGCATCAATTACAATCCTCTGCTGTTCAGAAGGCAACTGGGCTATGCACTGGTCCACACTCCTAGGGCACAGGACTTGGTGGAGACCCTTTATTATGAGAACAAGATTAGTTTGGCTGTTGTTAGGCAGGCTGCCTGGGCCTGGGATAATATTCAAACCAAGGGAGTCACCATTCTGGGGAAGTGTAATAATGTGGCATCAGCACAATATTATGAGTGGTCCCGTGCCAGGGCCCAATTCTCTGGAATGCCCTTTACCATAGAAGACATGCCTGAGTCATCTTCAGCACCACCCCCTGCCACCATCAGTTTGGAGGAGTTTGAGATCTTGAAGGAAAGAAATGAGAAGCTAACCCAGGCTTTGCAGAAGACCCTCCGGGAGAGGAGTGAAGGTATGAGGGAGATTGAGAGATTGGAGAAGTTGAGAGTGGAGCATTTGACTAAGATTGAAAAGTCTGGGGATTATATCAAAAAGTCTAAAGCTGGTGAACAAATTCTGAAGAATGCTTGCAAAGAAGCCCAGTTCCAGAGAGCAAGAACAGACTTGTACTTGAAGGAGAGTCAAGCCCGGTGGGTCAGGATCACCGAAGCTCGTACCCTGGAGGACAAGAGAGTTCAAGACAAGATGGGACAACTGGAAGCTAGTGCAAAAGAACAGCAAGAAGCCTTGGCAGCAGCCCAGAGGGAAATATCAGAATTGAAGATTAAAGCAGGGGTGAAGAGGTCCAAGGACCAGACTCAGCACAAAAAGCTAGCAGCAGCTGTTGCAACCCGGAACCTCCTTATCCGGAATCTCACGGAGCGTCCGGCTGATCCTGTGACCGAAGCACTTCTCAAGGAAGTTCATGAGGATGAGTTTGGCCTTGGTGTTTGACCATTTGTTTGTTGTTGTTTTCTTTCCATGTACTTTTATTTTCTTGTAATGTATTTTGACCCCTTAGGGGGCTTGTGTTGTAAAATGAACAAGTTGTATTATTTCACTTTCTGTAATATACTTATCTGAGTTTCCTTCAAGCAACAACAACAACATCATCAAGGGTCTGGAAGGGTCAAAACTGAAGGCCAAACCGGATACCTTGAGAGCAAATAAGCATAACTGCATTGCATGCTAACCCTTTGTTTGTTTTGTAGGTTTTGTTTTATTGTTGCTAACCTCTGTTGTGATGTTCAGGAACTATTGCTAGGCGCCGGGTATTTCCCCTCAACCGTCCGCACCGTTATCCAACCCGAAACAACCTTCCGGGAATTCAAATGGATCAGATGCAGCAGGACCTTACGGAGGTCAGAAACCAGATGGCCAACGAAAGGTTGGAGATGAGAACTCAGATAACACAGTTCATGGAAGTAATGAACAACTTAGCTCAAAGCCAGGAGAGGCTCAGAGCTTTGGTAGAGGGGAGGAATCAAGAAGAGCCCCATGTGGGAACTGCTGGCACAAGTAACAACGAGAGGGTCCAACCTCATGTCAATCCCCCAGTTTTTGGACCCCATCTTCATCCAGAGGCCAACATCCCTGTCAATATACAAGGGACTGCCACAACAGGGAGGGTACTACAAGAAGACCCCCAAGAAGACCAGTTCACAGTAATGGGTGCTGGGGAAGAGGCTTATGATAGAAGATTGGATGAGATAGCTGAGAAGTTGAGATCCTTAGAATCTCAAAACTCTTTGGGTTTCGACGTCATGGACATGGGCTTGGTAGACGGGGTTAGGATTCCCCACAAGTTTAAGCCTCCATGTTTTGAAAAGTATAATGGGACTTCCTGTCCCCGAACTCATCTACAATCATTTCTGGGAAGGCTGAAGGCCTACACAATGGATGAGAAATTGTGGATGTTCTATTTTGAAGATAGCTTGACTGGAGCTTCGAGGGAGTGGTATTCCCATCTGACAAGAGCAACTATTAGATGCTGGAAGGACCTGGCAGAGGCCTTCATCAGACAGTATCAGTATAATCTAGACATGGCACCCAACAGGACCCTCCTGATGGGAATGTCACAGTCTTCAAGGGAAAGTTTCCGAGAATATGCCCAGAGATGGAGGCAACTGGCTGCTGCTGTTCAACCACCTATGTCTGAACGGGAAATGGCAGATATGTTCATGAATACCCTTCAGGGAACCTATATTGACAGGTTGGCTGCTTTCTCTTCCACTAGCTTCGCGGATGTTATCATAGCTGGGGAGAGAATTGAAAGCTTGTTAAAAATGGGAAAGATCTCAGACAACGGTGCAAGCTCGTCCAGTAGTACAAGAAAGCCTTTTGCAGGCCCGAGAAGAACTGGCGAGACCAATGCCATCCATTCAAACAAGGGTAGGCCCCAATATGCTCAGAGGTCCATAGCAGCAGTCACCATCCCTGCTCCAGCACATCCTCAACCCGTCTATCAACCTCCTCAGCAAAACTATCAGCCACAACCTCAGTACCATCAGCAAAACCAGTATCCTCCAAGAAATTACAACAACAGCAACACCAACAACAACAGTCAACAGAGGCCATTTCAGCAGAGGCCTTCTCAAGCTAACAGAGTGATCGATCCGATCCCAATGCCATATGCTACATTGCTGCCACAGCTTCTGAAACTCAACCTGGTTGAGCTAAGAACGTTGGCACCTCCGGATCCCAACAGTCTACCAAGGAACTATGACTCCAATGCTAGGTGTGCTTTTCATTCAAACGCACCTGGCCACAGTACAGAAAAATGCAGGGCTCTGCATATGAAGGTACAAGACCTGGTAGACTCCAAGGCTCTGAATTTCGCACCACCACCCAACGTCAATAAGAACCCGATGCCAAACCATGGTGGTCCCCGGATTAACGCTATTGAAGAAGACAAGCCGTCTTATTTAATAACCAGTGTGGGACAGATCAGGACACCATTGGTAGAAATCAAGGCTCAGCTCTTGGAATGTCAAATGTTCCCGGGGTGTGAATTGGGTTGTGCTTACTGCAATATCTCTGTAAATGGGTGCGATAATTTGAGGAATGGCATAGATGGCCTCATTCAGAGTGGCCAACTTCAGATCACCACATCATTTCCAACGAACCCAGCAATATCATCAGCAACGGTGTCAGGACCCCCTACAACTGCAACAACTATTGTTCCCGACAATTCTTCGGCGTCATCAACAAGTACTTCATCCATCATCTCAACTGATCAGTTTACAACAAATCTTTCTGCTACAACTTCAGCTTCACTCCATTTTGAAGCTCCTACGACAGCAACATCCATCCTGCCACCACTATCTCCTACAACACCAGCAACAAATCATGAAGACGTCTCCACTGTCACGATATTCTATGATCCTGAAAACAACTCTGCCTACCATTCAGAAGGTGCTGCTCCCACCAGAGCACCAGTTACAATCTTTTATGATCCACAAACAATTACAGTCCCTTCAGCAGCAGCAATCAGTCCAGTCACTGTCACGGTGCCTGGACCAGTACCATATGAAAGCAATAGGGCCATCCCTTGGCACTATGGCTCAGACGTGTACTGCGAAGGAAAAAGAATCACTCTTGAAACATCAACACCTGCACCACAAGTAGATAATGTGGGGGGAGGCGGAGGCTTCACTCGAAGCGGACGTCTCTTTGCTCCACCAATTCAAAGACCTACAGCCGAAGCAGAAGCTGCTGCCAAGGCGAAAGGAAAGAGCCCGGTGCAAGAGGATCAAACTGTTAAAGAAGCCTTGAAGACACCGTTCGATCAAGAAGTTGATGAGTTTATGAGAATCATCAAAAAGAGTGATTACAAAATTGTGGATCAACTTCACCAGACGCCATCCAAAATCTCTATCCTCTCACTGCTTATGTGCTCCGAAGCCCATCGGAATGCGCTACTCAAAGTCCTGCACGCGGCTTACGTGCCTGAAGAGATTATTGTCAACCAATTGGAGACCGTGGTTGGAAATGTTACTGCTAGCAATGGGCTAGGGTTCACCAATACTGACTTGACAGCGGATGGCCGCAACCACAACAAAGCCTTGCACATAACCATGGAATGCAAAGGAGCTGTCCTTTCTCATGTGCTGGTAGACACAGGTTCATCCCTGAATGTCTTACCAAAGAAGGCTCTGGTGAAGTTAGAATATGATGGATTGGCATTGAGACCCAGCAACCTGGTAGTAAGAGCCTTTGATGGTTCTAAGAGATCGGTTCTGGGAGAGATCGAGCTGCCTGTGACAATTGGCCCACAGACCTTTAAAACTATCTTTTATGTGATGGACATTCAGCCCGCCTACAGCTGTTTGTTGGGTAGGCCCTGGATTCACGCCGCCGGCGCAATAACGTCTACCCTTCACCAAAAGTTAAAATATGAGTGGGAAGGCCAAGTTGTCACAATCTGTGGAGAGGAGGACATTTTTGTCAGCCACCTGGCAACCTATAAGTACATTGAAATGGATGGGGAGATCCATGAAACAATGAGCCAGGGGTTTGAAGCTTTGAATGTGAATGAAGCATCTGCTGTATCTGGTACTCCAATGTCATCTTACCAACAAGCCCGGAGGGTTGTTGAGGAAGGAACCGCCCTGGGCTGGGGCAAAGTTTTAGCTGTGGAGGAAAAGAAAGACAAATTTGGGTTGGGTTACAGACCAACTCAACATCAAGCAAGGGCTTCTGGAGAGCCTGGTTTTGTCAGTGGGGGGATGCTTACCCCTGATGCTATCAACTGTCTGGAAGACGAGCTGGAAGAGGAGCGCAACCTGGAAAGCTGGATTCGTCCAAAGATCCCGGGGAGCAGTGTCTCGAACTGGTCTTCCCAGGAAATTATAAGAGTTACTCGATCAGAGTAATTATTATTTCCTGTATTTTATAAGCATGCATCAAAGTCTTGCATCTTGCCCAAGATGACAAGACTCATTTTGTAATCGGGCCATCTGTACTTTTTGTGCAAACAAGATCAATTAATGAAATATCAGACATCTTTTTGCAAACAAGTCTTTTTCTTTTCGTTCACTGTCTTTCCATTTTTCTTTTTTGTACAAAAAATAAATGGCAGTGTTTTCAAAATGACAACTTCATTTCACTTTTCTAAATAAGAATAAAATCAGATCACTAAAATGAACAACTTAACCCTTGCAGAGAGTGCCTTCCTGACAGCACCGACAACAACACGGCTATGACTTCGTATGACTTTGACAATCCAATCAATCAAGCTGATGAAGGGGTTGAAGAAGAATATGAGCTTCCTGAAGAGCTAGCCAGGTTGTTAAGACAAGAGGAAAAGGTTATTACCCCTCACCGGGAGGAGGTTGAAGTGATTAATCTTGGTACAGAGGAAGACGTGAAAGAAGTTAGGATCGGGGCCTGCCTGCAAGACTCAGTAAAGAGACAACTGATTGATCTGCTTCAAGAGTATGCGGATGTGTTTGCTTGGTCATACCAAGATATGCCAGGGTTGGATACCGAAATTGTTGTGCACAAGCTGCCTTTGAGAGAAGAATGCCCTCCAGTCAAACAGAAACTGCGCCGTACTCGTCCAGACATGGCTATGAAAATCAAGGAGGAGGTGCAAAAGCAATGGGACGCCGGGTTCCTTGCTGTAACTAGCTATCCGCCGTGGGTCGCTAATATAGTACCTGTGCCTAAGAAGGATGGCAAAGTAAGGATGTGTGTTGACTACCGGGATCTGAACAGAGCCAGCCCGAAAGATGACTTCCCATTACCTCACATTGATGTATTGGTGGATAATACGGCTCAGTTCTCGGTATTCTCCTTCATGGATGGATTTTCAGGATACAATCAGATTAAAATGTCACCTGAAGACATGGAGAAGACAACATTCATCACACCCTGGGGCACGTTCTGCTACAAGGTAATGCCATTTGGGCTCAAGAATGCCGGCGCAACGTATCAACGGGCTATGGTAACATTATTCCACGATATGATCCACAAAGAAATAGAATGTTATGTGGATGATATGATTGCCAAGTCCCTTACTGAAGAAGATCATCTGGTGAATCTGCTCAAGTTGTTCAAGCGTCTGAGAAGGTATCAACTGAAGTTGAACCCCAACAAATGCACATTCGGGGTGAGATCTGGTAAGCTGCTGGGCTTTATCGTAAGCGAGAAAGGGATTGAAGTGGACCCTGATAAAGTCAAAGCCATTCAAGAGATGCCTGCACCGAAAACTGAGAAAGAAGTCCGAGGGTTCTTAGGTCGATTGAACTACATTTCAAGGTTCATATCTCACCTTACAGCAACCTGCGAACCCTTGTTCAAGCTGTTAAGAAAAGAACAAACGGTCAGGTGGAACGAAGATTGCCAGAAGGCTTTTGACAAGATCAAGGAATATCTGCAAGAACCTCCAATCCTCATGCCGCCAGTTGAAGGAAGACCTCTGATAATGTACTTGACAGTATTAGAAGAGTCAATGGGGGTGTGTGCTGGGCCAGCATGACGAGTCTGGTCGAAAAGAGTATGCAATATACTACCTAAGCAAAAAGTTTACCGACTGTGAACAACGATATTCACTGCTCGAGAAAACTTGTTGTGCTTTAGCGTGGGCTGCTCGCCGACTGAGACGGTATATGTTGACCCACACTACTTTATTAATCTCGAAGATGGACCCAGTCAAGTACATATTTGAGAAGCCAGCGCTTACCGGACGGGTTGCAAGATGGCAAATGATCCTTACATAGTATGACATCCAATACACATCTCAGAAAGCCATCAAAGGCAGTGTATTGTCTGAATATCTTGCTGAGCAACCCATCGATGATTACCAGCCTATGAGGTTTGACTTCCCTGATGAAGACATCATGTTCATTAAATCAAAGGATCATGAAGAGCCTATTCACACTGAAGGGCCTGACCCGGAGGAAGAATGGATTATGATGTTCGATGGGGCTGTTAACATGAATGGCCGTGGTGTTGGTGCAGTCCTTATTACACCCAAAGGAGTTCACATGCCTTTCTCGGCAAAACTCACTTTCAACTGCACTAACAACGAAGCTGAATACGAAGCTTGCATTATGGGTCTTGAGGAAGCCATTGACCTCAGGATCAAGACGTTGACCGTATTCGGAGATTCAGCTTTGGTAATCAATCAGACCAATGGGAAATGGTATACACACCAGGATCATCTGATACCTTACAGGGATTATACAAGAAGGTTATTGACTTTCTTCACAACAGTCAAACTTGAGTATATCCCTCGGGATGAGAATCAGTTTGCAGATGCCTTGGCTACCATTTCGTCCATGATCAAAGTTCAAGCTGCTAGCTTTGTACCTCAGATTTCAGTATCGAGACTTGATAGACCAGCATATGTATTCGCAGCGGACGCTGTCAAAGACGATAAGCCTTGGTTCCATGACATTAAGCGCTTCTTGGAGGATCAAACATACCCATCTGGGGCATCTTCCAATGATAAGAAGACTTTGAGAAGGCTTGCTGGAAGTTTCTTTCTGAACACTGATGGATCTCTATACAAAAGGAACTTTGATATGGTACTCCTCCGATGTGTTGACAAGACGGAAGCAGATTTGTTGATGCATGAAGTGCATGAAGGCTCTTTTGGTACCCATGCTGGAGGACATGCAATGGCTAAAAAGTTGTTAAGATCAGGCTATTATTGGATCGCAATGGATGCAGACTGTTGTGCCTACGCCAGAAAATGCCATAAATGCCAGATTTATGCAGATAAGGTGCATGTACCTCCCAATCCCTTGAACATAATGTCTTCACCCTGGCCCTTTGCCATGTGGGGCATTGATATGATTGGCAAGATTGAGCCGACTGCTTCAAACGGCCACAGATTCATCCTGGTCGCCATCGACTATTTCATTAAGTGGGTTGAAGCAGCCTCATATGCAAATGTTACAAGACAAGTGGTAGCCAGATTTCTGAAGAGAGATATCATCTGTCGATATGGAGTGCCCGAGCGAATCATTACTGATAATGGTTCCAATCTCAACAACAAGATGATGGCCGAACTGTGCCGGGACTTCAGGATCCAACATCACAATTCTTCTCCTTACAGACCAAAGATGAATGGTGTTGTTGAGGCAGCAAATAAGAATATCAAGAAGATTGTGCAGAAGATGGTAGTCACCTATAAGGACTGGCATGAAATGCTACCATTTGCCTTGCATGGGTATCGCACGTCAATCAGGACGTCCACTGGGGCAACACCGTATCAACTCGTGTATGGTATGGAAGCAGTCCTACCAGTTGAAGTTGAATTACCCTCTCTACGGGTACTGATGGATGTTAAACTGGGTGAAGCAGAATGGGCCAGGTCCCGATACGAGCAACTGAGTCTGATTGAAGAGAAAAGATTGGCTGCAATCTGTCATGGACAATTGTATCAGAAGAGAATGAAGAAAGCCTTCGATCAGAAAGTCAGGCACCGAGAGTACCAAGTGGGAGATCTTGTGTTGAAGAGAATCCTCCCTCCTCATACAGACCACAGGGGCAAATGGACTCCAAATTACGAAGGACCGTTTGTGGTAAAGAAAGTTTTCTCTGGTGGAGCACTGATGCTCAACACCATGGATGGTGAAGATTTCCCGTCCCCTGTGAATTCAGATGCAGTTAAAAAATACTTCGCATAAAAATGACCCGCTGGACATAGAAACAGAATGTAAGTCCAGGCAAAAATAGGGCATCCCGGCGAGTCAAAAACAGAATAAAAGACTCGGGCAAAAATAAGGGAAATAAATGAAAAAATGTACACCCGCTGAGTTGAAAAGCCGTATTGGACAACTCAGGCAAAAATGGGTATCCCGATGGATTGAAAACCCGAAAGGGCGATCCATGCAAAATAAGGGAATAAGCGAACAACTGCACTCTGAGTTCGTCTGTATCACTTACAACTTGGAAAGCTTCGACGGAATCAAGCTTCAATCAGAATCAACTTTCTTCAGAAAGCAAGACGAGAAGAACGTCATTGTCATACGAGTCGTAGCAGGAGAGGAAGCTCCTTAAAGCGTCATCAACACTGCCAGCACTTTGTTTCTCAATTTGTAAACAATCTCCTCATTTCAGGGGATATGTTTCTTTGGTTGTATCTTGCCGATTCAGGGCACATGAATTAATAAAATCAGATTTTTCAGTCATGTTTCGTTTTGTATATTTTTATTTGCAAAGGATGTCTGATGTCTCTAAAAAATCAATTGCATAAGTACAGATGCTTTTCTCCCAAAAATAATAATAATAAAACACATGCTTACAGGGAATATACTTACTCTCGAAAGTACTTAACTCCTATGACGGAATCCAGTAAAAGGATACCTCGGGACCTTTTGTGCGTTTCCTTCGCAGGATTGCAGGTACACAGGACGCAACTTGGGGCATGTAAGCTTCATCCCAGCAAGCTGGCAAATCAACAAAAGATCTCAGCATCCGAAATGCTCTATTCCCAGCTGAGTTGCCTCTTGTTGCTCTCCCCAGCTGAGTTGCCTCTCATAATTCCCCCCAGCCGAGTTGCCATTTCATCCCCAGCTGAGTGCAGAAGTCAGGGAATCATCTCCCCACAGAATCCCCAGCCTCTATCCAGAAGAGCGGCGCATAGAAGATCACAACAGAGTGAAGAAAGCTTCTACAAACCCCAGCTGGGTCCCGTATCATAAGGATATGTCAACCAGTGACCTATATCCCCAAATGAATACATCTCACCAGATCTACCAATGATCTCATCCCCAGCTGGGAGGCCCTTTTAAAACAGATCAGCCAGAGATCTTCGCAGCAACGGGATCCGAATCCCGGTTTGATATCTTTGCATAATCATGGCATTCGCATCATATTTTCCCCTCAGAGCGTAGCATTCCGTCTAACACGGAGCATTACGGCAAAAATCAAGCGCATAGCATAATCATAAGCCATGTTCGGAATCAACACTTGTGAATAATGATCATATACTTCCCCCCAAAAATCCTCACCAGAATCCCAGCAAAAGCAGTTGCCTCATATTCACAAATACCAGCATATTTCCTTTTGATACCCGTCCGTATCATCACTCCCCAGTAAAGTCGCCAGAACACTCTTTACGAACAAAATCACCCGTATTACAGATACTTCATGACACCCGTCCGTGTCATAATACCAGCAGAAAGCCAAAGACACCCTCTTTGCACTCACACATACCTGTATACACTTTCCTGACACCCGTCCGTGTCATATCCCCAGCGCAGCCGCTTACACCTTCATCACCCATACACTTGTTATTACACTTTTCTCTCTTGGCACCCGTCCGTGTCACTCTCCCCAGCAGATAACTATTCATCTATATACCATTCTCACTACTCATATTATACTTATACAGATACTCTTCCGTATCTTGTATACACCATCACTTATCTCCCCACAGATTCGACAGTAGTCCTTGTTCTTTGTTAACCAGTTGGTACTCGTCCGTATCATCATCTCAGAACATTGCGTCTAATGTTTGTTTCTACATGATACTCGTCCGTATCATAGTCTTAAGGATGCTCGTCCGCATCTTTAATCCATACACTGTGTAAAACACTTATGTCTTCTTGGATATAGACACTCGTTCGTGTCTACCACCCCCCAGAAGAGTCCCTTCAGATGCAACACTCGTCCGTGTTCTTTGTTAACCAGATGGTACTCGTCCGTATCATCATCTCTGAACACGTGTCAGTATTTTGTTTCTACATGATACTCGTCCGTATCATAGTCTTAAGGATGCTCGTCCGCATCTTTAATCTATACACAATACCAAACACTTATACTTTCCTTTCTTGGATGTGAACACTCGTCCGTGTTTACTATTCCCCAGTAGATCGCAAAACGAATTTTCTTTTTATCTGGCACTCGTCCTGTGTCATGATAAACCCTGAGAGCAGCCGTACCCTGCTGAGTGGTCGTCCTCCACTTCTTGATGGTCGTCCTCCATCATGCTCACCCGATGGCCGTCCCCATCGTTGATCTTTTTAGCAGCCGTCCCCTGCTAGGTGGTCGTCCTCCACCTTTTGATGATCGTCCTTCATCATTTTGTCCAATGGCCGTCCCCATTGTTGATTTTGGTTATCTGACACTCGTCCTGTGTCATGATAAACCTCGAGAGCAGCCGTACCCTGCTGAGTGGTCGTCCTACACTTCTTGATGGTCGTCCTCCATCATGCTCGTCCGATGGCCGTCCCCATCGTTGACCTTTTATCCGATGGCCGTCCCCATCGTTGATATTTTCGGCAGCCGTACCCTGCCAGGTGGTTGTTCTCCACCTTTGATGGCCGTCCCCATCACATTTCTTTTATCCCCAACAGAGCAGCCGTCCCCTGCTAGGTGATCATCCTTCACCTTTGATGGCCGTACCCCATCATCTGTTTATTTCATTTATTCTTTAACCCGATGGCCGTCCCCGTCGTGGTCCCTTTCCCTTTTTAGCCCGATGGCCGTCCCCATCGTTGGTTACTTTACCTTTATGAACTTGATGGCCGTCCCCGTCATGTTTCATTAATCCCCAGAAAATTTTACAGCTTTATCTTGATGGCCGTCCCCATCATAATCTTATCTTTCCATCTAGTCGGCTGTCCCCGTCTTAGCTTTACCTTCTCCCCAGCATGTCGGCCGTCCCCGTCATTGCTTTATTTTCGGCACTTTTCTCAGCATGTCGGTCGTCCCCGTCATTACACTTTACCCAGCAGTCGTCCTCTGCTCGACGGTCGTCCTCCGTCGCTCACACTTTACAATATACTTTGTTTTCTTTTACAATCTATATCCCTTTTCTTCTTCATTCTGTGAGTGCAAACTTTGGACTGTCTTTGGTATTCAACCACAAGTTATCTTGTTTGCCTGTTAAGCCGTTGCTTACATCCTGCACAGCTAACTCATGTTTGAATAGGGGCAGCTGTAAACACCCCAAATTTGCCCTCACCCATTCACCATGGCTTGTGATCATTCTCATATGCATAAACACAATCATATCACCTCATATCTCACTTTTGATTCACTGCATAGTTTCTAAAGTCATCTGCACCTAGGGTTTGTGATCTGAGCAATCTCAGAGCCTCTTGAGCCACTCCAAAGGCCATCAATCAATTCAAAGGGGTCTACATGTGTTCAAGCATCATAGTACACCCTCTCAAAGATGGATCCATTCAAGTACATATTTGAGAAGCCAACACTTACCGGAAGGGTTGCAAGATGGCAAATGATTCTAACAGAGTTTGACATTCAGTATACCTCTCAGAAAGCCATCAAAGGCAGTGTATTGTCTGATTATCTGGCTGAGCAACCCATTGATGATTACCAGCCCATAAGATTTGACTTCCCTGATGAAGACATCATGTTCTTAAAAGCAAAAGTTTGTGAAGAGCCTATTCACACTGAAGGGCCTGATCCAGAAGAAGCATGGACTATGATGTTTGACGGGGCTGTCAATATGAATGGTCGTGGAGTTGGTGCAGTGCTCATTACACCTAAAGGAGTCCACATGCCTTTCTTGGCAAAACTCACCTTTGCCTGCACTAACAACGAAGCAGAATACGAAGCTTGTATCAAGGGTCTTGAGGAAGCCATTGACCTCAGGATCAAAACCTCGAATGTTTTCGGAGATTCAGCTTTGGTAATCAATCAGACCAACGACAAATGATACACTCATCAGGAGCATCTGATTCCATACCGTGACTATACGAGGAAATTATTGAATTTCTTCACAACAATCAAACTTGAATACATCCCTCGAGATGAGAATCAGTTTGCAGACGCTTTATCTACCATTTCCTCCATGATCAAAGTATAAGCTACCAATTATGTGCCTCGGATTTTGGTATCCAGACTGGATAGGCCGGCATATGTGTTATCTGTGGACACTGCTAGTGATGACAAACCTTGGTTCCACGACATCAAATGCTTATTAGAGAATCAGACATACCCACCCGGGGCATCATCAAATGATAAGAAGACATTAAGAAGGTTGGCTGGCAGTTTCTTCCTCAATGTTGATGGTTCTTTATACAAGCGAAACTTCGACATGGTCCTGCTCAGATGTGTTGACAAGAAGGAAGCGGACCTACTGATGCATGAAGTACACGAAGGTTCTTTCGGCACCCATGCCGGAGGACATGCAATGGCAAAGAAGTTATTAAGATCAGGTTACTACTGGATCACAATGGATGCAGACTGTTGTGCTTATGCCAGAAAATGTCACAAGTGCCAGATCTACGCAGATAAAGTGCATGTGCCTCCAAATCCTTTGAACGTGATGTCTTCATCTTGGCCCTTTGCCATGTGGGGAATTGACATGATTAGAAAGATTGAACCGATTGCTTCAAATGGTCATCGATTCATCCTGGTAGCCATTAATTACTTCACCAAATGGGTCGACGCAGCTTCGTATGCAAACGTCACCAAACAAGTGGTAACTCGTTTTCTGAAAAGGGATATCATCTGTCGATATGGAGTTCCCGAGCGAATCATTACTGATAATGGTTCCAATTTAAACAACAAGATGATGGCAGAACTATGCTGAGACTTCAAAATCCAACATCACAACTCTTCTCCTTACAGGCCAAAGATGAATGGCGTTGTTGAGGCCGCTAACAAGAACATCAAGAAGATTATGCAGAAGATGGTAGTTACCTACAAAGACTGGCATGAGATGCTACCATTTGCTTTGCATGGGTACCGAACCTCTATCAGAACATCTACTGGGGCAACACCTTATCAGCTTGTGTATGGTATGGAAGTTGTCCTACCTGTTGAAGTTGTGCTACCCTCCTTACGGGTAATGATGGATGTGAAACTGGATGAAGCAGGATGGGTCCGGTCTTGGTACAATCAACTGAGTCTGATTGAAGAGAAAAGATTAGATGCCATCTGTCATGGGCAGTTATATCAGAAGCGAATGAAGAAATCCTTCGATCAGAAAGTCAGACCTCGGGAATACCAAGTGGGAGAGCTTGTTCTGAAAAGAATCCTTCCTCCTCATACAGACCACAGGGGCAAGTGGACACCAAGCTATAAAGGTCCCTATGTGATAACTAAAGTCTTCTCGGGCAGAGCACTGATACTCGCAACCATGGATGGTGAAGACTTCCCGTCTCCTGTGAATTCAGATGCAGTTAAAAAATACTTCGCATAAGATGACCCGCTGGACATAAAAACAGAATGTAAGTCCAGGCAAAAATAGGGCATCCCAGAGAGTCAAAAACAGAATAAAAGACTCGGGCAAAAATAAGGGAAAAATCAAAAAATGTGTACACCCGCTGAGTTGAAAAGCCGCATTGGACAGCTCAGGCAAAAATGGGTATCCCGGTGGATTGAAAACCCGAAAGGACGATCCGCGCAAAATCAGGGAATAAGCAAACAACTGTATTTTGAATTCGTCTGTATCACTCACAACACAGCAAGCTCCGAAAGGACGAAGCATCAGTCAGAATCAGCCTTCTTCAGAAAGCGAGATAAGAAGAGCGTCAAGGTCATACAGGTCATAGCAAAGGAAGCTCACTAGAGCGTCATCTTCAACATTGTGTAAACACCCCAAATTTGCCCTCACCCATTCACCATGGCTTGTGATCATTCTCATATGCATAAACACAATCATATCACCTCATATCTCACTTTTGATTCACTGCATAGTTTCTAAAGTCATCTGCACCTAGGGTTTGTGATCTGAGCAATCTCAGAGCCTCTTGAGCCACTCCAAAGGCCATAAATCAATTCAAAGGGGTCTACATGTGTTCAAGCATCATAGTACACCCTCTCAAAGTCAAAAATGCAAGGGAATCACAAGAACTAGGGTTTGAGTGGATGCAGAGCCAGAATAGACTGCACAGTTGACCTAAAATTAGGGTTTTGGTTTCAGAGGCCATAACCCCAAATTTTTTGGTCATTCTTGTTTCCATTGGTCTCTATATGGTATAGGGAGTATGAATATCAATTTTCATGAAGAAATTCCATGGGAAAGTCATCTGGTCAAGGGTTGACTTTTCAGACAAGTCAGTGTAAAATCAGGGCATCTGAGGCCCCCAATGACCCAACCAATGGGTGATCTTCATCATTTTGAGTGTATATGATCTTTATTTGATCATGGAAGAAGGTTGAAGTTCATAAAAATCAAGGATTTAGGGTTTTTGCAAATGTTGACTTTTTGGGCATAGTTGACTTTTCAAGAATGCTTCATTTTAGGTCATTTTTCAAGCCTTGATTCTTGATCCAAAAATGCTTCAAATGGAAAAACTTTGGTCATGAAAGTTGTAGATCTCATTTTTCCCTTTTCAAAAAGTACAAGAACATGATCAAACTCTTCTTGGATCAAAAGTTATGGTGTGGCAAAGTTGGCCAAAATCATTGATTTTCAAGGCATGCCTCAAATGGAAATTTTGCAAAGTCATGAACCAATGCCTCTTGTGACCTCTAGCTCACTTCAAACCAGTATGCAAACATCACATAGACACTAAAGATCAGATTTGGACTAAGAATCCCTCATGTTTATGGTTTGTGTAGCAAAAATAGTCACATGTGAACCAAAAGCCACAACTTGCAAAAACTCATGATCATGCTTCCTACAACTTGCTGCATTGGTTACTGCACTTTGCTAGCCTCTCACCTCATCTTGCTGCACCAGAGCCATGCTTGTACTTGCCTAGATCATGAGCCATACTTCTCTTACACCAAATTTGACTTTTGAGCAAAAGCAAACTTACCAATCACCATAGGCCAGGTCACATCATCTGACCTATGGGATTAAAATATACTTTCCAAATGTTGGCCATTCCATACATCTAGCAAGGCTGAAACTCACTCATAAACAACATTCACAAAATACACCCCAGCTGCATAAGCCTTCGAATCTCTCTGCCCAGCCAAGAAACACTCAAACCATTTTCACCATTCAACTCACCATGCATCATTGAGAAGAAACCAGCAAGAACACAAGCCTGAATCAACCAGAACACCCCATAGCCATTTCTCACCTCAAACTGCAGTTCCATTCGAATCTCCCTCCCTAGCTCACAAACATCCAAACAAACCTTGCAAAGCTTCTCCATTCACCCTCAGGATCACAAACAACCCTTCACAATGGCCTGAAGCTGCCTATTTCACCATAGCCATTTTCAACTGAGTTGAAGCAGGAGCTGTCGAAACTCATTATCCAGCCAACATAAACTCTTCTTGAGCATTCAAACTTCATCTGGGGATCAAGTGGAGTAGTTTGCACTGAAAGAAGTGGCCAGAAAGTCATCAGGTTGAAAGCTCCAAATCTCAGGTAGCTTGAAAATTATTTTTCCAGAAATTGTTTTTCATGTTATGAACTTGTTCCTTATGCTTCCATGAATATCCTGGTGCTCTTAGTTTTTGAAATGGTTTTGAAATGAGAGTTTAATTGCTCTCTGAAGCTTGCGTGCCCTAGTTCTTATTTCCTTCGATTCAGCTTAGTTAGGGAAAAGAAATTTGTTTTAGGAGAGGGGTTTGATTCGTGAGAGGTTGGAGAACATTTCCCAATTCTTAGATTTTGTTTTTGTTACGATTTGAGGGAGTTTGAAGTTTTTCAGGGGAGTTGCTGGCCGGAGAAGACGACCGGAAGTCTTCTCCGGCCACCTGAGAGTGATTATGCCCTAATTACGTGATTAATGATCATTTGAATCTGGACCGTGAGATGCCTCTGACCCGTTGACCTCCCGCGTGAGTGTATGGCCTGGATCTCTCTGATTATGCCCTAATCCACGTGTTAGCTTAATTAAACATAATTTAAATAATTTAATCAAAGTCAACCTGGACCCTTGGATGACGCGCGTAGTCAACAGATTCAAATCCAGAGTGAATCTCATCCCTCCATCCTGATTACCTTCCATTTTATTTATTTTTAATTCATTTTCTTTTCAATTAATTTGCATATTTATTTTAAAATAGTAAAAAATTCTTAAAAATTATGAAACTTTTTCCTAAAAGTTTTATTAATTTTTAAGACCCAAAAATATTTTTATTTTATTTTTTATCATTAAAAAAATATTTTTAAATATTTAAAAGATTATTTTTAATTGATTAATGGAAATTAATTAATTAAAAATACTTTTAGGTATTTAAAAATTACAAAAAAATTCATGAAATGTTCTAAGACATTTAGAAACATTGTCCAACCTTCAAACCAAATTTCTTTTTTGATCTTGATGCATTTTGAGAATTTTTCATTGAATTAAAATCATTTTTATGCATTATTTTGATCCTAAGTTCAAAAATTCATTTCTGCCTATCCATGAAGAGTTGGACTTTGATTCTTTTTGCATTGCATTGTGTTTAACATGTAGTTTTTGAGATAAAATGGCCATGATTTGATCTTGCATTTTTCAATTGTTTGGCATTTCTTTTGTTAAGAACCCTAAAAAACCCTAGAATCTTAGAAAAATCATAACTTGAGATTGGTTGAGAGTTGAGACCTCCCCTTTGGACTTTGGTTTAGTATAGGTTTAGGTTTTCTTTAAGTGGCATTTTCCATTTTTTATCTTAGGTTTTGCTTCTGTTTTGGGTTTTTGTTTGTTGTTTGATCCATGAACCCTAATTTGGGCTTCCTCTTGCATCCTTCTTGCATTCTCTTGCATAACATGACTTGTCTTTGCATTTTACACATTCTTGTGTTTCATTTGACATCTTAAGACATATAGGAAGCATGTTTGATCATTGCATCACATATTTGCCATGTCATTTGCCTTGTATGCTTCATAACTTTTCATGCTCATCCATGCTCCTTAACTTGCATCATTTGCATTCATGATCTTGTATGAACATCTCCATGCCTTGCCTCATGTTTGTAGCACTCCATAGCATCATTATCATCACCAACATGCTTCTGGTTTTGTTTTTCATCATGTCATCTCATCCCATTTTGCATTGCATTGCATTCCTTATCTAACATTCCAGGTGGTAAGTGAACTTGAGAAGTGAATTTGCCTTCACTTCTCATAACCTTTATTTTCATCTCTCTTGCATCCATTGCTGCATTTTTGTTTGTGTTTGAGATTGAGCTTGCTCATTCTTGTTCTTCTTACTTTCTTTCTTCAAGTGACTTGGCTTCTTGAATGAAGCAAGTCACTTTGCTTCTCTTGATCCTGTTCATCTGCTTCCTTGTGGTTCCATTGAAGATTGTTCTTGCAAACCTCACAAACCTTAGGAACAACCAAGCATGACAATGATTAGGGTTTTGATTAGTCTCCCCTCTTAGTTTTACCTTTGTGTCTCTTTTGAGTCTTCTCCTCTCATCTCATAATCAGGGACTAAACCCTAAAGGCTTTAAGGCTTTGTGATTAAGCTTATGCCTGCATCCTTCTCTTAGGATGGAGTGTATAAATTTAATCCTAAGTGTTAAACCCTTAATGTGTTTAAATCTCTTAATCAATGCACTTAATAATCATCAAAACATCACACTTGTAACTTGGGCCTTGCATTAGGGTTCTAATTCTTCCTTAATTGGTTAAGAAGGACTAACCCTAGTGTTAATGGACAAGTCCCCCTCAAGTTGTCTTACAAACCATAAAACTCACTTCTTCATCATATCATTAATAAAATCCACTTAATCAAAGGCTTGTTTTGTCATGAGTTTAATCCCTAATCATGGATTAAGTTGAGGAGTTTTCCTCAGCTTAAACATTCTCATCTATTATCCTTCTATTAGGATAGTGTAATGAGTCTGTTTAATCCTTGATTATGGCTTAACCTCATTACTCAACACTAAACACAAACACCAAAAACATCTAAATAATCACAAATAGGTTAATGATCTTAATCCTACACCAAAGGTGATTAAGTGTGAGAATCTGACTTCACACTTAAGGTAATCTCATTACCCCTAATCAGAGGGAAGATGTGATGAGTTTACTAAATCCATTGGTTTAGACTTAAGCTCATTAACTTATGACAAAATCCAAAAACAATAAAAGACATGAAAATACAAAAACAAACAATAATCGTCTCCTCCGGGATTCTTTTCTCACCTCAATCACTCACAAACGAGAACTCGCTTCTTCCGTCTAATGCAAGACAGTTTGCATCTGTGCCAGACAGATCATACACTTGAGCATTGACAAGCAAGTAGTTCACAATTCAATTCATCTTTCAGTCTCTTTGGGTCGAACTACGGTGTTCTGACTTCCTCATTGCACGAGAGGATACGTAGGCATAACTTAACAGTTATCTAACAAAAGTCTCTGTACATCCCCCCTCTTTCCAGCTTCATTCTTTAGCCTCATTACCATGAGCATCTCATTCTGTTCCTACACTGACACTTTCATACTTCACATCACTCATGCACTGACACCTGTACATTCCTTCCCAGCTCTTTACACACAAATTGCACTGACACTACCCCTTTAAAGCACAAATCTTTTAAGCGTGGATCCCGTCGAGTACGGCGGACAATCTGGGTGCTAATACCTTCCCAGGTTGTAACCAACCCCCTTTCTCAGTCTCTCTGGTTCGCAACCGTCTTATCCATCTCTTTCTAGGTTTATGCAGCATTACCTTTCCTCCGGGATAAAAATGCCTAGCTGGAGACTCTATTCATCTCCAGTGAGTTCACGGCTGTGTGTTCTAATTGTCCCTCTCGCCGACTGTTCGCGTCTGTACCTTCATCTGGGGCCAGTTTCATTTGTCGGGAGCGACACATTGCCAACACTTTTATTTTCTCAATTTACAGCAATCTCCTCCTTCTAGGGGATTCCCTTCTTTGACTGTACTTTCCTATTCAGGGCACACAAATCAATAAAATCAGAATATTTAGTCACACTTAGTTTTGTACATTTTTGTTTCGTTTGCAAAATGTCCAATGTTCATGATACAACACTTGCATAAAACATATGAGCCATTTTAATAAATGCTTGCAGGAAATATATTACTTTCAGGTAAATCTAACTCCTATGACGGAATCTGGTTAAGGATACCTCGGGACACTTGTGCGTTTTCCTTTGTCTTAACAGGTTTCAGGTACTTAAAGCAGACAATCTTTCGCAACATGGGGCATATCAAACATTAAATCCCCAGCATACTACTTCCCAGAAGTTATCTCCTCCCCGAGCGGGACCTCCCGAGCAGTGCCTAACAGCCTCTTCCACATCAAAGTGGTCCAAGAACTTTCTTTTCCCCACTAGAGATACCAGATTTCTCTCATCCTCAGCAGATTTAGTGGAATTGATTCCCCATAGAATTGCCTCCCCAGAAGAGCAATATCTGAAACACGTCCCTAATGGAGTTGCCAAAACTTCCTCATCCCCATTAGGAGTCCTCCCTCCGGGCAGATCAATCAATGATCTCTTTCCTCAGCTGATTTCTCTCTCCAAGAAGATCGGCTAGAGATCTTTATATCCGTAGGATCCGAATCTCGGATCAAGTTTCTCACTTGCATAAACATAGAATTCACATCATATTTCCCAAAATAAGCGTAGCATTCCGTCTAATACGGAGCATTACGGAAAAAATCAAACATTTGCATGATCATAAGCCAAGTTCGAGCCAATCACTTGTAAATACCATCAATATTTCACCGGCAATATACAAAACTCATATCCACTGCAGATAAAAGCCAAAGCATCCCCTATGCACTCTCAAAACACAGATGCCTGTTTATATTTATACATTCTCTTTTCGACACTCGTCAGTGTCATCCTATCCCCCACAGGTCGCCAGAATACCTTTTGCACTCTCAAATACATATATTTGTTCATAACTCGTACATTTTCTTTTTGACACTCATCCGTGTCATACTTCCCTAGCTAGTCAAACACTCGTCCGTGTCTTGCATATACTTCACCAACAGATCAACACTTGTACATATACAATCCTTTGATACTCGTCCGTATCTTGTATATATCACCCCCCGACAGAGTAAACACTCATTTGTGTTCCTTGCTTAACCATTTGATACTCGTCCATATCTTTAAACACACGTCAGCATTTGTTTCTATCAATACCCGTTCGTATCGTGGTCCTAAGGATGCCCGTCCGCATCTTTAGTCTATACACACCGTCAAACACTTATATCTTTTATTTTTGAAGGTGTAAGCACTCGTCAGTGTTTACCATTCCCCAGTAAGTCATCAACAAAAAAACTTTCTCCTATCTGACGTTCGTCCTATGTCGTGATATTTTCAGCAGCCGTCCCCTGCCAGGTGATCGTCCTTTACCTTTGGATGACCGTCCCCCATCCTTTCTCCCAGTGGAATCCCCATTGTTGGAAATTTCTATCCGACATTCGTCCTATGTCGCGATATCTTTTTAGCAGTCGTCCCCTGCTAGGTGATCGTCCTTCACCTTATGATGATCGTCCCTCATCATTTATCCGATGGTCGTCCCTGTAACGCCCTGATTTGATTTTCCCATTTGTTTTGTTGAGTCTTTAATTGATTTAATTAAGAATTGATTTGTTTGTAAAATTAACATGATTATGTGCTATGTTAATGTGATAAAATGTGAATATGTGTTGTGTTGTTGTGTTCGTGCGATTTTACCGTTTCGAGAATTTCCCGGTAAAATTGATTAAGAGGGTATTTTAGACCTTTACTTTTAGTAATAAGTTAGAATTGGTATTTTGAGAGAAAATAATATTTTGGTTGGAAAAGAGATAAAATGAGTTAAGTGTAGAAAATAGAATTAGTTAGTAGTAGAAATAGAAATAGAATTGAGAGAGAGTTATAATAGAAAGTTGGTAAGAGAGAAAGAGAAAAGAAAGAAAAGAAGAGAAAGAAAGAGGAGAGAAGAGACAGAGAAGGAAAAGAGGAAAAGAGAGAATTTCTTCAAGATTGGTCCGCGGAGAAGAATCGAACGGGTACGGGTGATAAACTTTGTTATTCTAAGATTGTATATGATTGTGTATGCTTGGGTTTTTGGTTTGAGTTGATTTTGGAGAGTTTTAAAGAGATGAAAATGTTAGGGTTTTGGTAGAAATTGTTAGAAATGGTGGATTAATCGGTTAGATGTTGTTATAATCGAAGTAAGAGGATGAATACATGTTAATAATCATGTTTGTTGAGTTTTGGAAGAGTTTTGGGGGGGTTTTATAGGTCTGTTGCGTAACTGAGCAGTTCTGAAATCGCGTTTCTCGCTCAGCGAGCATTTCCTCACTCAGCTAGAGCTCCAGCAAATTGCTCGCTCAGCGAGCAATTCTCGCTCAGCTAGACCTGGAATTTTGGAATTTTGTTTTATTCATAACTTTTGATTCGAGTATCCGTTTTAAGCGTTCCACATATCGATTCGAAGCTAAAAACATGTCGAATTTATTGATGCTAAAATATGTAATTTTTAGCCGACTTTTTCTCGACTTTTCCGATAAAACGTAAATGAGTTAATTATGGAAATGTGGGTTTGTTATAATGTTGTGGCCATTGGGCAAGTGATTACTATGCTTAAATTGTATGCATATGTATGTTAATGGTATGTGTTGAATGCATAATTATGTTGTGAATAATGTATGCATTTTCAAGGATGTTTTGTGTCATTTTGAATGTAAGCATCATGTCTGCATTCTTGTGGGTTCCTTGTGAATCCGTTGTAGCATCGTGTGCTCATGTAGAGTGTGAGCGATGACTACAACACGATCGTGTGCCCATGTGGGGTGTGAGTGATCAGATTGTGTGCCTGTGTGGGGTGTGAGAAATACATAAACATCGTGTGCCCGTGTGGGGTGTGAGCGATGGGTGATTAAGTTCACATTGATCATGTGCCCATGTGGGGTGTGAGCGATCGGAATGTGTGCCCGTGTGGGGTGTGAGCAATCCTGAAACATTGTGTGCCCATGTGGGGTGTGAGCAATGGGGGACATCGTATGCCCGACGGGGAGTTAATTTAGGTAACGAGCGATGATTCTCTTTGGTTCCTGAGTGAACTTGCTGAATGTTGAGTCGGCACCGCATTGCATCTGCATAGATTCGTATGTCGGTCTCTATGAGTTGTATTTTATACATTGTATGTATATGCTGAAATAAACATGATTGTGCATATGTTTATTTGGAATGTCGTGAAATGATTGTTATGTGTGAAGGACATACTTGCGGATATATATATATATATATATATATATATATATATATATATATATATATATATATGCAGGTTTGATATGTGTATATGTATGTGATTTATACATTGAATGTATATGTGTGATTTAAACATGGCTTGTCGTATGTTTATGCGGAATGAATGTAAATGAAGAATAGACATAAATAATATAAGATTTATGTGTATTGGTATATTGTGAATGATTGTACATGTTGATTGGTAAATGAAGATACATTGCGATGTATGTGTGTTATGTGAACATGATTGATATATGATTTGTGTTATGTGAATGAAATGGTGATAAGTATGCGTATAAGTATGCTTTATGTTGTGTACGAATGATATGCTATGGTGAGAATATGTTGATGTATATGTTATATGTTGAGATATATGATTATATGCAATGTTATTATGATAATGTTTCTCACCCTTCTGCTGTTTTTTGATGTTCTACGAGGCATTGCAGATTAGGTGTGCCGGAGTCGTTTTTGTGAAGCTTGTCTTCATATCTTTTGGTCGGTCGGCTCTGATATGTAGCATCGGGTAGTTAGGTGGCCTTGTGCCTTTTTGGGTATACATTTGCATATGTATTCGTTGTGGATATGTTTTGTATAACATGATATATTTGTATGCTTTTAACTTGTAGATATATTTTAATAAATATATAAGTTGAAGTTGTTGATGATTTAAGTTTTCCGTTGTGCAATTTATAATTGAGATATGGGTGTAAGGATTGAAATTCCTTTGTGGATAGCTACCCCATTGTTGCATATCTGTTTGAGCAGGTGTTGTATGTTTTAATTTCATGTAATGTGGCATGCTCCTTTTTATGCTTGATTTAAATTATACTCTGACGAAATTTTATCTATGCCTAAATGATTTAATGTATTATTTGGGGGTATAGAAAGGGGGTGTTACAGTCCCCATTGTTAATATTGTTATCCGACATTCGTCATATGTCGTGATAATCCCCGAGAGCAGTCGTACCCTGCTAGGTGATCGTCCTTCACCTCTTGATGATCGTCTTTCATCATGCTTATCCGATGGTCGTCCCCATCGTTGGCCTTTTCTATCCGATATTCGTCCTATGTCGTGATATTTTCAGCAGCCGTCCCCTACTAGGTGATCGTCCTTCACCTTTGATGATCGTCCCTCATCCTTATTTCATTTATTCTTTCACCCGATGGTCGTCTCCATCGTTGTTTACTTTACTTTCCAAACCTGATGGTTGTCCCCGTTAGTGTTTTCCTCATTTCTTTAACCCCCAGAGAGTTTTATTTCCTTACCCGATGGTCGTCCCCGTCGTGGTCTCTTTATTTCCCCAGCTTGTCGGCCATCCCCGTCATTGCTTAGCTTACCGTTATCCCCTAGCAGTCGTCCTCTGCTCGATGGTCGTCCTCCATCGCCTTCATTTGATATTCATACTATACTACCTTTTACCATTTATATCCCTTTTCTTCTTCTACCCAGCGAGTGCAAATTTCGGGTTGTCTTTGGTATTCAACCACAAGTTATCTTGTTTGTCTGTTAAGTCAGGCGCTTACACCCTGCACAACTAACTCACTTTTTCTCACACCTTGGCTTGTGATTTTTCATTTTTGTTTTAGAATAAGCATACCATCTCATATTGCATATTTGTTTCACTGCATAGCTCCATTTTCATCTACATCTAGGGTTTGTGATCTGAGCAATCCAAGAATCAATATGACCCATCCCAATGGTTTTGAATCTTGCCAAGAGGGTCCATGTGTGTTCCATGATCATAATGTGCTCCCCAAAGTTCATGAAATTCAAAATGACAAAGAATGGCAAAGGCATGAAAGCAGAGCTAGGGTTTTCCTACACAGATGACCAAAATTAGGGTTTTGGTTTCAGAGGCCTTAAACCCAATTCTTTTGGTCATTCTTGTTTCTAGTGTTCTTAATATGTTATAAGGATCATGTGTATCAAGTTTGATGAAGAAATTCATTGTGGAAGTCATCTGATCATTGGGTAACTTCTTGAGCAAGTAAAGTCAAAATCAGGGCATCGGAGGCCCCCAACAAGGGTACCAAAAGGTCACCATCATCATTTTGAGTTCCTATGATCTTTATCTGATCTTAGAAGTGTTTGGAAGTTCACAAAGTTGAAAATTTTTGAGCCAAATGCAAACTTGCCATTTTTGGAAAAGACTTGTAATGGAAACTTTCCATTTTGGGAAAGATTTTCAACCTCCTCTTTCATGACCAAAAAAGCATCAAATGAAAAATTCTTGGGCATGAAAGTTGTAGATTATGTCTTTCCCTTTTCAAAAAGTACTATAACATGTCTCGATTCATCCTAGAACTCAAGAAATGGCCTTTCAAAAAGTACTAGAACATGTCTTGATTCATCCTAGAGGATTTTGTGCAAATTCAAGTTCCAAGCCATTTCATGACCTCTAATTGATTGCTAGGTGTCACACCCCAAATTTTACCCCTAACTTTTCATATCAGGCATTTTGGGTGTGTTGTAGAACATTTTGGATTTACAACAGTTTTCGGAATTTTGTTCCCTTGAGTCGTACGATTAGGTTTTACTTTGAATTATCGGTCTAGTTGCAAATTTAAACTAATTCTAATTTATTTTAACTAATTGTCAAATTTTATTTCTAAACATGATTTTGTGTTTCTATTCAAGTTCTTAAATTAAAAAAATTTATTTTTCTACATCAAATTTGTAATTCATTCCTAATTTTTTTTTTTAAAACCTAAATTTTCATTTATTTTCAAAGTTGTTGTTAAAAAAGTGTAATTTTATTTCCAACTTCCAAAGTTTTATATCTATTTCCAATTTTCAAGGTTTTATTTCTAAATATAATTTTAGTTTTTAACTTTTATTCTTAATTCACTTTCTTTTAGTTTCTATTTCTAATTTAATTCCAATTTCTAATTTTATTTTTAATTTATGTTTTTTAAGATTCTATTTCTAACTTAATTCCAATTTTCAATTTTTTTTTTCATTTCCTAATTTTATTTACTCTTTTAATTTCAAGTCCAAACTCATAACTCTAATTTTCATTTACCATTTATTTCCATTCTAATTTAATTTTTTTTAATTTTTACTCATCTATTTATTTTTGGTTTAATTTATATTTCTAATTCCAAATTCATAGTTTAAAGTCCAAGCTTATTTCTAAATCCCAAGTTCACATAAGTTTCAATTTCAAGTTTCAATTCATAATATTATTCCAACCTCATTTCAATTTTATTTTTCAAGTTTCAATTCAAGTATCCATGTCTATAATTAATAGATTCATGTCCATTCATTTTTAAATTCATCTGTTTGTTCAACACATATTTTTCATTCTTTCTTTCTTCAAATTTTTTACAATATCCATTAAATTTATTTATTTTGTTATCCAATTCCAAATATCCATATTATCCATTAAAAATCATTTCATTATCCATTTAATGTTCAAATATCCATTTTTTTTTGTTTAAATTCATTTTTCTAATATTTCATCTATTTTATTTTATCTACCCTTATTCTCATATTCCATAAGCCATTAAAATTCATAAAAAAATCATCTATGAAAAACAGTTGGCCCATAGAACAAAAGTCCATCACTACAAGATGCTTCACTCAAAAATATTTCAGCCAAGTGATATGAAGCCATTTCAACACAACTCCACATGGAGTGAGTCCAAAAAGATAGTACCAATGCCATGTCTGAAAACGTACACACGCTTGCCAACAAACACTCCAACCCAATTTTGTGCAATTTTTCTATGAAATGACTTCCTGCAACCAACAGCGACAATACAGCCTTGACCTGCACATTTTCAGCAGTCAATAACAAGGATCGAGACTTTCTACAAACCGAAAGTGCCTACACCTCAGCTCTTGCACCAAAAATGTGCTATAGCTCTTCTGCACAAACCAGGACACATCAGGAAAAATTCAGAAAAAACTTCAAACAATAAGAAATAACAGCAAGACATTTGGTTGGTTTTGTGAGAAATTAGTAAAAAGGAGAAAGTATAGACCTGCTGCAGAGCAGGGTCGCAGTTTGCAGGTAATATGAAAACAACTCTTTTTGAGTCAACATCAATGACCTGCACTTTGTTTACACCAGAATGTGAAAGAAGCTCTTCCCCCCATGAAAAATACCTGCCACCAAAAGGGACTTAACATCAGGACTAAACAGAGGATTGTTTTTTTTATCAGGTTAATCAACAAATTGGACTCAAAAGAAACAAAATTCTTCCAATATATGGGGTTTGATTTTACCAGTTTGAGGGGGGATACACAGCCCAAAGCCTGTTCCATTTTGTTTACACCAAATGGTGAAAAGCTCTTGCTCCAAAGAAACAAAAACCTGCAATTGAAAGCAACCAAGCACCAATATCAAACAAAATCTCTGATAAACAAACATTTTTTCAACAAGTTTTAGGAGGGATTTTCGAAAACTGAATGAGAAGAGGCTATATATGAGGAATATTAGAGTTGAAGAGGGACAGAACCTTCAAAACAAAAACGACCCAAACACATAAAAAAAAACACACCGAGACTTACGATAACTCTGTTTCTTCACCGCAACCATCGCGTAGGTCCTCACGAAAAGGACGCGGAAACCACCATCAAGCACTCAACCTTTGTCACCACTTCACGAACCCTTTCCTCTTCGTCCTCAACACAGACCCTCGCCCAAACCACCACGTGACCTTCATCAAACAAACCACCCTTCAACCACCCTTCGCCACCTCTCAAAACTCCAAATCGCCGTCTGAACTCACAAGCGAATCAACATCCAAGCCGCAAACCCTTCATCTCCGCCACCTCGCAACAAGCAGCAATAAGAAGTGGAGAAACAGAAGAACTGACAAAAGGAGAAGAAGAGCAAGCGGAAGTTACGAAAAACAAAAGACTCACCGTCGGCGTTGAAGCTCTCCTTTTCGGTAGTTCTTTGGTACTTTCGATTTTTTTATCCATTTGTAGTTTTCTCATTTCGATTCTTCTCCTTTATGCTTCAATTTTCACCATGCTTGTATGATGTGATCGCTTATGGATAACGATTTTCGGGGTTAGGGTTTCATGTTTATGTAAATTTTTGTTTGAAATCTTGCGATGATGACAATGATACAATGTTGGTGTGTTTCCTTTCTGAAAAGAGAAACCCAACTAAGTTGAGTTGAAGCATAATTCTCCGAGAGAGAAAGATACATTGAGGAGTGAGAGAGACAGAGAGTTGGTGAGAGCAGAAGATTTGAGAGGTTGGAATGTTGAAATATGTATTCTGTTTTTTTTTAGAAATAGAAAGCAACGGCCGTTTTTTCCTCTTTTAGGGTTTCATTCCTTTTCACACTCTAAACCGAACCGGGCCCGGGTCAGACCCGACCCGGCCGGTTTCGCCCTATAGCAACTGGGCCACCCCCATTCTTAAACGCCCTCTAGTTTACCATGCCTGGCCCGTTGTTTCTTTCTTTTTCTTCCTCATTTTCTTTTATTTTATTTAGTTAACCATTAGTTTATTTTGTTTAGAAAAATAGTTATGTTAATTAAGTATGATAAACATTATTATTTTTTTAAATTATTAAGTCTGTTAAATTATATTCTATTTACTTATTTGTTTTCCTGTAAAAATATAATAATAGTAATATTAATTTTTAATTTAGTTAATTAATTAATTACTTCTCCATAATTTTTTTTTTGCTTATATGATGTACATTTGTGTTTCTTGCTCCCTATTTAGCTATGTGATGGTAATGTATGACTTGCACGACTTGAATTTCGCTCTCTCTCTTTTCGACTATAGTGTGTTAATCAAGACACGAACATAACGTTTCTAAGCAACAATTAAAATCTTTTCTTCAAACATAAATTTAATTTCTTGGTCCAACGCCAAGTTAGCAAATCTCGTCTACATTTAGCACATACGTAAGTCGATCATTATGTGATCGCCGTCTGCACGTTTTCGCGTATCTTAAATAATTTAACAAGGAATAGAGCCCCGGAGTCTAGCACTCCGCACGTTCTAGAACGAATCACAACTGGGCTAGCCCCACGCTTAACGTCGTTCATTCCTTCGTTATTAATTGCATCAATTCTAAGCGTCTGAAAAACAATTATTCAATTTATTATATTAATTAGTGTACGAAAACAGAACTCCGGAGTCTAGCATTCCACACGTTCTAAAATGGACTATAGCTGGGCTAGCCCCACGCAACGTGGTCCATTCGCCTTCCGTATTTCAAAATAAATAATCGTATATTAAATACGAAAACAGAACTCCGGAGTCTAGCATTCCGCACGTTCTAAAATGGACTACAGCTTGGCTAGCCCCACGCAATGTGGTCCATTCGCCTTCCGTATTTCAAAATAAATAATCGTATATTAAATACGAAAACAGAACTCCGGAGTCTAGCATTCCGCACGTTCTGGATTGGACCGCTATTGGGCTAGCCCCACGCGATGTGTTCAATCATCATTCGTATATCAAAATATTCAAATCTTTTTTTTATAAATTAAATTACGAAAGAACTGAACTCCGGAATCCAGCATTCCGCACGTTCTAAAATGGACTGCAACTGGGCAAGCCCCACGCAACGTGGTCCGTTCACTCTTTCATTTCTCTTAAGAACAACTTAAAACTTACCAACCAATTTAAATCAATTTTCATAATTAATTATCGAAAGATGGAACTCCGGAGTCTAGCACTCCGCACGTTTTGGAATGAAACGCTCCTGGGCTAGCCCCACACGACGTGGTTCATTCGCCCTTTCGTTTAAAACACCTTAACAAAAGTCAAACACTTTTCTCTAAATGAACATTGTTTAAATCATTCTATATCTCGAGCAAGCTAGCGCTTCAGCCTCCACCGCGAGTATAAGCCAACGCTTAGCAGTAGAATGCATTTTCAAACAATCGTTCATTTAAAAACCACAAACCGTAGTAGCACGAACTACGAAGCTCTGACTTTCCCATTGCACAAGGGAATACGTAGGCACGGGGATTTTAATCCTTCGCGAGCACAATAATAAAAAATTAATCATTTCTCCACCCTAATAAAAAATTTATTTATTTCCCCGTCTAAAGCACAATATTAAAAAACATTTAATCTTTTCTCCGTCTTAATACTAAGAATAACTTATTTTCTTAGAACAAACATATTAACAGACATTTAGAAGACAAAAATTTAAGATCAAACATTTAATCGCATAATTAGCTAAGAGGTTCCCGTTGAGTACAACAGACGTGAGGGGTGTTAATACCTTCCCCTTGCGTAACCGACTCCCGAACTTAGAATTTGGTTTCGTTAACCATTTCTTATCCTTTATTAGGTTGTATCTATATCTTCCTTTTCTCTCGTAGAATAAATAGAATTAGGTGGCGACTCTGTGTTGTTTATCTTAGGATCGTATTTTTCGATGTACGACAGTTGGTGACTCTGCTGTGGAAAAGCTCCATGCTAGAGAGAGTCTAGCCTAACTTAGCTTGGTGTGTGTCGCTCCCACCTGATTACACGGGGCCAAGTGGGGTACAGACGCGAACGGTCGGTGAAAGGAGAGAATGAATAGAGTCGCCAACTAGGCATTTTTATCCCGAAGGAAAGGTAATGCTGCATAAACCTAGGAAAAGATGAATAAGACGGTTGCGAACCAGAGAAACTGAGAAAAGGGGTTGGTTACAACCTGGGAAGGTATTAGCACCCAGATTGTCCGTCGTACTCGACGGGATCCACGCTTGAAAGATTTGTGTTTTAAAGGGGTAGTGTCAGTGCAATTTGTGTATCAAAGCTGGAAAGAATGCAAGTGTCGGTGCAAAAGGAATGTGAAGTGTATAAGAGAAGTGTCAGTGCAATAATAAGAGTGAAATGCTCAAGACTATGAGGCTTAAAGAATAATGCTAGAAAGAGGGGGAATATACAGAGACTTTTGTTCGATAACTGTTAAGTTATGCCTACGTATCCTCTCGTGCAATGAGGAAGTCAGAACACCGTAGTTCGACTCAAGGAGACTGAAAGGTAGATTGACTTGTGAACTGCTTGCTTGTCTATGCTCAAGTGTATGACCTGTCTGGCTCAGGTGCAAACTGTCTTGCATTAGACGGAAGAAGCAAGTTCTCGTTTGTGAGTGAATAAGATGAGAAAAGAATCCCGGAGGAGACGATTATTGTTTGTTTTTTTGTGTTTTCAATCTTTTATTGATTTTTTGGGGTTTGTCATAGAGAAATGAACTTAAGCCTAAACCAAGGGTTAGTAAACTCATTACATCCTCCCTCTGATTAGGGGTAATGAGAATACCTTAAGTATGAAGTAAACACCTCACACTTAATCACCATGATGTAGGATTAAGATCATTAACCTACTTGTAATTATTTAGATGTTTTTGTTGTTTTTGTTTAGTGTTAAGTAATGAGTTTAAGCCATAATCAAAGATTTAATGGACTCATTACACCATCCTAATAGAAGGATAATAGATGAGAACATTTAAGCTGAGGAAGGCTCCTCAACTTAATCCATGATTAGGGATTAACCTCATGACAAAACAAAGCCTTTATTAAGGTGGATTTTAGTTATTGATAAGATGAAGAAGTGATTTTTTATGGTTTGTAAGACAACTTGAGGGGGACTTGTCCATTAACACTAGGGTTAGTCCTTCTTAACCAATTAAGGAAGAATTAGAACCCTAATGCAAGGCCCAAGTTACAAGCTTGATGTCTTAGTGGTTATTAAATGGATTGATTAAAGGGGTTTAAACACATTAAGGGTTTAACACTTAGGATTAGAGTTATACACTCCATCCTAATAGAAGGATGCAGGCATAAGCTTAATCACAAAGCCTTAAAGCCTTTAGGGTTTAGTCCTTGATTATGAGGTGAGAAGAGAAGACTCAAAGAAAACTCAAAGGAAAGAGTCTAAGGGGGACTAAACAATCCTAAAATGTTATCATGCTTGGAAGTCCTAGGGTTTGTGAGGCTTAAGAGGAGAAATCTTCAAGGAAGCCACCAAGGAGAAGCAAGATAGAAAAGGGATGAGATGAGAAGAGAAGAGAGGGAAAAGAGGCACAAGTGAGCAAGCTCACTCAAAGACAAGTAAAAATGCAGCAAGGATGCAAAATGATGAAATGAGAAGAGGTTGGAGGTGAAGGCAAATTCACCTCCCAAACAAACTTACCATTAGCCTGAAAAGTTAGTACAAAATGCATAAAGGAAGAAATGAGATGAAACAATGCATATGGATGGGCTAAGGCCAAAGTCAGAAAAATACACATGATGCAAATGATGTCAAGAGATGGTGCAAAGTCATACATGATGCACATATGTGAGCATACAAGAGAATGGATGCATATGGAGCATGCCTTGAACCATAAAGATCCATGAAAGTTTATGAAATGATATGAATGCCTAACATGGCAAATGAAAGATGCAATGATCAAACATGATCCTAATATGTCCTAAGATGTCTTATATGGCATGAGGATGCACAAGATGTCATGGCAAGTTCTTAAATGCAAGCAAATGAGAGATGAATGCAAAGGAAGGCACAAATTAGGGTTTACATACAACATGCAATGCAAAAATTAAAAACCAGAAGCAAATGACATGACAAAAAATTGAAAATCGGATCAAAGGAACCCTAACCCTACACAAGTTCATTGCCCAAAGGAGGGAACCTAACTCTTAACCTAGTGAAAGTTATGAATTTCTTAAGTCAACTAGGGTTTCAAGGTGCCTCACAAGGAAAAATGCTCAACAAATTGAAAATGAAAGATAAATGCAAACCAATTTTACCCTAGAAACTACATGCTATAAAGGATGCAATGCAAGAAGAACCATCATCAAACTCCTCATGGTTAGGCAGAATGAATTTTTCTAAGTTTGAACAAAAATATTGCCTTTAAATGAATTTAATTCCAATGAAAAAGGTCAAAATAGGTCAAGAACCAAAAAGAAATTTGTTTTGAGAGTTTGATAATGTTTCTAAATGTTTTAAAATGCAATGTGAATTTTTTGGTGATTTTTATATACCTAAATGCATTTTTAATTAATTAATTTCCATTAAATAATTAAAAATAAACATTTAAATGATTTAAAAATGATTTTTAATGCAAAAAATAAAAGTAAAAATATTTTTGGGTTCTGAAAAATTAATGGAATGCTTGACAAAAATTTTCAGAATTTTTAAATGTATTTTGCTATTTTTAATAATTCGTACAAGATAAAATAAACAAAATGAAATAAAAATTAAAAAAAGAGAAAGTATGCAGGATGGAAGGCTCAGATGCAATCTGGGTTTAAAACGTTTGACTGGGCGCGCATCTGGACGGCCCAGGTTCAAACCTGCCTAATTTTAATTAATTAATTTTTAATCCATAATTAAGAGTTAATGAAATGATCCAAGCCCTTTATCACACGCGGGAAAGCTTCATCCAAGGGTTCAGATTCAAACAAAGCCCTAAACCTAATTAGAAACCCTAATCACTTTCAGGTCACCGGAGAAGAGCTCCGGTCGTCTTCTCCGGTGACATCCTCCCTGAGAAATCTCAAACTCACTCTCTAGGTCATTTCTGGAGCTCTAAAGCTCCAGATTTGTTCCTATAACCTTCCTAAACCTGAATCTAACTTCAAACACAATTTATTTTCAGCCATTAACAAGATTTGAAGCCAAGAACAAAAATTGCAAAACTTTCAGACAAGCCATACACTTTCAATTCTTCATCATTTTCAAAAGTAAAAGGTCCATTGCACTCAGGGAATCAAACTTAACCAATTGAGAACTTAAAATAAAGCTTCTGGAAAAATAATTTTTCGAAGCTACCTGAGGTGAAGCTTTCAGTTTGGAGCTTTCAGACTGCCTCCCTGCTTCAAAGCTCCTCTAATGGTCTCCCTGAAGATGCTTTGAGGTTTAGTTGGAGTGTATGGTGGCTGATTTGTGAGATTGATGAAGTTCTGTTCAGAGAGAGTGGAAAATCGTGTTTCTGCTTTGGGTGGTTTCAAGATCAAATGAGGATTGGGAAATGATCAGAGGATCATGGTGAATGGTTTTGTGAAGTTTGTTTTGATGTTTGAAGCCTGTGTATTGAGATTCGAAGCAAAATGCATAAGAGGAGAGTTTTGAGGATGCTGACTTGTGTGAGGTTTCAGCTTCCAAGATTGTGTGAAATGTGATCCATGAGGCATGTATGTGAAGCTGTGATTGGTCAGAGAGTTGTTGCTGGCCTAGCTTGATTGGTATGGGCCATTTTGCCAAAAGTAAATGTTAGGTGTCCTTTGAGGTATGGGTCATGGCAGGCTGGTTTAGAGGCATGGCTTGGTTCAGCTGTGATCAAGGAGAACCATGGAAATGAATTTGAGGCAATGCAGCAAGTGGATTTGAGTTTATGTGAGTTTTTGCAATTTTCACAAAGTTTGGCCCTTTTGTGATTTCTTAATGATAAAGGCATGGAAATGAACAAATCTTTGGTGCATTCTGAATTTTAGGTCATGGTTTATGTTTGTGCAATGGTTAGAAGTCAATTAGAGGTCACATAAAGGCTTGGCATGTGAATTTGCAAGTTTCCCTCTTTGTGCAAAAGTGAAAATTTCATGATTTTTCCCAACTTTGCAAGGCCATAACTTTTGATCCAAAATGAATTAGAAAGAGTTCTTGTACTTTTTTGAAAAGGGAATTATCCAATCTACAACTTTCATTACCAAAGTTTTCTCATTTGAAGCATTTTTGAATAAAAAAGAAGAGGTTGAAAAACTTTCCCAAAACGGCAAGTTTGCATCATAAGTCACTTTCCCAAAAAGGCAACTTTGCAAATAGCTTGAAATTCTTCAATTTTGTGAACTTCTAACATCTTCTATGATCAAATAAAGATCATACACATTCAAAATGATGGAGAATGCCCTTTGGTTGGGTCATTGGGGGCCTCAGATGCCCTGATTTTGCACTGACTTGCTCAAGAAGTCAACTTTTGATCAGATGCCTTACCCATTGAATTTCCTCATGAAAATTGATATGCATGATCCTCATAACATATAGAGACCAATAGAAACAAGAATGACCAAAAACCTTGGAGTTATGGCCTTTGAAACCAAAACCCTAATTCTAGGTCATCTGTGCAGTTAAACCTGGCTCTGCTTCCATGCCTTTCTCAGTTCTTGTGATTCTTTGACTTTTTTGACTTTGTGAGGATATAATATGATGCTTGAACATACATGGACCCCTTTGAAGTGATTGATGACCTTTGGGGTGGCTCAGATAGCCCATGGATTGCTCAGGTCACAAACCCTAGATGCAGATGACTTAGAAGCAATGTAATGAAACAAAAATGCAATATGAGATGACATGATTGAACTTATGCAAATGAGAAAGATCACAAGCCATGGTGAAATGGGTGAGGGCAAATTTGGGGTGTTTACAGCTGCCCCTATTCAAACATGAGTTAGTTGTGCAGGATGTAAGCAGCGGCTTAACAGGCAAACAAGATAACTTGTGGTTGAATACCAAAGACAGTCCAAAATTTGCACTCACTAAATGAAGAAGAAAAGGGATATAGATTGTAAAAGGAAAATAAAGTATGATTATAAAGTGTGGGCGACGGAGGACGACCGTCGAGCAGAGGACGACTGCTGGGGATAAAGCACTGACGGGGACGACCGACATGCTGGGGATATAAGAGATTATGACGGGGACGACCATCAGGTAAAGCTATAAGACTTTCTGGGGATTATAGATAAATGATGGGGACGACCATCCAGTTCAAGGCATAAATGAAATAAATGATGAGGTACGGTCATCAAAGGTGAAGGACGATCACCTGGCAGGGGACGGATGCTTTGTTGGGGATAAGATGAGGGACGGTCATCTAAGGTGAAGGACGATCACCTGGCAAGGTATGGTTGCCAAAAGTATCGCGACATAGGACGAATGCCGGATAACAAGGTCGACGATGGGGACGGCCATCGGATAAGCATGATGAAGGAAGATCATCAAGAGGTGAAGGACGATCACCTAGCAGGGTACGGCTGCTCTGCGGTTTATCATGACATAGGACGAATGTCAGATAACAGAATCGACGATGGGGATGGCCATCGGATAAAATGATGAAGGACAATCATCAAGAGGTGAAGGACGATCACCTAGCAGGGGACGGCTTCTAAAAATATCACGACATAGGACGAATGTCGGATCAAAAGGGGTTCTAGTAAATAGAGACTCCTCTGGGGAATGATGAAGGACGATCATCAAGAGGTGAAGGACGATCACCTGGCAGGGTACGGCTGCCGAAAGGTATCATGACATAGGACGAATGTCAGATAGAAAAGGTAATAAATCAAATGGAGTTTGCTGGGAATTCTTCTGGGGAAGGGTAGACACAGACGAGTGTCTAAATTCAAAAAGACATAAGTGTTTGACACGGTGTATAGATTAAAAATGCGGACGAGCATCCTTAAGACTATGATACGGACGAGTATCAGTAGAAACAAACGCTTGACGCATGTTCAGAGATGATGATACGGACGAGTACCAACTAGTTAACAAAGAACACGGACGAGTGTCGAATCTGAGGGGACTTAAGTGGCGTATATAAGATACGGACGAGTATCGGTACGAGTGAAAAGTGATGAGTGAGACACAGACGGGTGTCTAACTTTCTGGGGAGAGTGACACGGACGAGTGTCAAAAGAGAAAGTGTATTATAAACAAGTATATAGTTCCCAAAGTGTTTAGGCACTATGCTGGGGAAGGTGACACGGACGGGTGTCAAGGGATTGTATATATATATGTATCTGTATAGTGAGTGCAAAGGGGACGCTTTGGCTTTCTGCTAGGGGTATGACACGGACGAGTGTCAAGAAGCATCTTTAGTATATAAGCATTTGTTTGCTCGGGCAATTTTACTGGGGAATGATGACACGGACGAGTGCCAAAAGGAGCGTGTATCTGTAAGGGAAATGTTTTGGCTCTCTGATGGGGAATTTGAGAGGTATTTTGTATATTGCTGATGGAATTTCGGCATTTACAAGTGTTCCGTTCGACACATGGTTTATGATTTATGCAATATGTTTGATTTTTGTCGTAATGCTCCGTATTGAACGGAATGCTACGCTCTGTGGGGAAAATATGATGCGAATGCTATGATTATGCAAAGATACCGATCCGGGATTCGGATCCCATTGTTGCAGAGATCTCTGGCTGATCTGCTTGAAGTGGATATCCCAGCTGGGGATGAGATCATTGGTAGATCTGACATATCTGACTCTTCTTGGGGAAATAGATCACCGATAGACCTATCTCGGTAATGAGGGGCCCAGCTGGGGTTTGTAGAAGCTTTCTTCACTCTGTTGTGAGATCTTCAGGCGTTGCTCTTCTGGATAGAGGCTGAAAATCTGTGGGGAGATGGTTCCCTGTCCAATACTCGGCTGGGGAAGAAGGAAAGTCATTGAAAGATCTTCCTGGAGATTTCTGTGGGGATCCTGCTGAGGATGATACTTGACAACTCAGCTGGGGATATGAGCACCTTCTGGTACTGCTCTTTGAAGGAAATGTTGGAGAAGTGGTTCCTAGCAACTCTGATGGGGAGAAAGCATCTCTGGTGCTGTTTGGAAGGTGCTGAGGGAGCTATGATTCGACAGCTTGCTAGGGAGAGGCTTTCATGCCCCATGTTGCGCTTTGAATTCCTGCAATCATGTAAAGACAAAGAAACGCACAAGTACCCCGAGGTATCCCTTACCGGATCCCATCATAGGAGTTTAGACACTCCTGGGAGTAAGTATATTTCCCGTAAGCACGTATTCTTAAAAGGGAAGCATCTGTATTTATGCAATCAATATCTTAAAGACATCGGACATTTTTGCAAACGAAAATAAAATGTACGAGACGAAACATGATTGAAAGTCTGATTTTATTAATTCATGTGCCCTGAATTGGCAAGATACAGTCATAGAAACAAATCCCCTAAAAATGAGGAGATTGTTACAAATTGAGAAACAAAAAGATGCTGGCAATGTTGGTGACGCTTCAAGGAGCTTCCCTTTTGCTATGACTCGTATGACATTGGCGTTCTTCTTATCTTGCTTTCTGAAGAAGGCTGATTCTGACCGCAACTTGAATCTTTCGAAGCTTACCATGTTGTAAGTGATACAGATGAATTCAGAATGCAGTTGTTCGCTTATTCCCTTATTTTGCGTGGATCGCCCTTTCAGGTTTTCAATCCACCGGGATACCCATTTTTGCCTGAGTTGTCCAATGCGGCTTTTCAACTCAGCGGGTGTACATTTTTCTATTATATTTTCCCTTATTTTTGCCCGAGTCTTTTATTCTGTTTTTGACTCGCCGGGATGCCCTATTTTTGCCTGGACTTACATTCTGTTTTTATGTCCAGCGGGTCATTTTATGCGAAGTATTTTTTAACTGCATCTGAACTCACAGGGGACAAGAAGTCTTCACCATCCATAGTACTGAGCATCAGTGCTCCACCGGAGAAAACTTTCTTTACTACGAATGGCCCATCATAATTCGGAGTCCACTTGCCCCTGTGGTATGTATGAGGAGGGAGGAGTCTTTTCAGCACAAGATCTCCTACTTGGTATTCTCAAAGCCTGACTTTCTGATCGAAGGCCTTCTTCATTCTTTTCTGATACAGCTGCCCATGACAAATTGCAGCCAACCTCTTCTCTTTAATCAGATTCAGTTGTTCGTATCGGGATTGGACCCATTTTGCTTCGTTCAGTTTGACATCCATCAGTACCCGTAGGGAGGGTAATTCAACTTCGACAGGTAGGACTGCTTCCATACCATAAACAAGCTGATACGGTGTTGCCCCAGTGGATGTTCTGATTGACGTACGGTACCCATGCAAGGCGAATGGTAGCATTTCATGCCAGTCTTTGTAGGTGACTACCATCTTCTGCACAATCTTCTTGATATTCTTATTAGCTGCCTCAACAGCGCCATTCATCTTTGGCCTGTAAGGAGAAGAGTTGTGGTGTTGGATCTTGAAGTCCCGGCACAGCTCTGCCATCATTTTGTTGTTCAAGTTGGAACCATTATCAGTAATGATTCGCTCGGGCACTCCATACCGACAAATGATGTCTCTCTTTAGGAATCGGGCTTACACTTGTCTGGTAACATTTGCATAAGAAGCTGCTTCAACCCACTTGGTAAAATAGTCAATGGCTACCCGGATGAATCTGTGGCCATTTGAAGCAGTCGACTCAATCTTGCCTATCATATCAATGCCCCACATAGCGAAGGGCCAGGGTGAAGACATCACATTCAGAGGATTCGGAGGCACATGCACCTTATCCGCGTAGATCTGGCATTTATGGCATTTTCTGGCATAGGCACAACAGTCTGCATCCATTGTGATCCAGTAATAGCCTGATCTTAGCAGTTTTTTAGCCATTGCATGCCCCCCAGCATGAGTACCAAAGGATCCTTCGTGCACCTCGTGCATCAACAAGTCTACTTCTGTCCTATCAACGCATCTAAGGAGCACCATATCAAAGTTTCTCTTGTACAGGGAACCGTCAGTATTCAGGAAGAAACTACCAGCTAGCCTTCTCAAAGTCTTCTTATCATTGGAAGATGCCCCAGGTGGGTATGTTTGATCCTCCAAGAAGCACTTAATGTCGTGAAACCAAGGCTTATCATTTTTAACAACGTCTGCTGAGAATACATATGCTGGTCTGTCAAGTCTGGATACTGAAATCCGAGGTACAAAGTTGGCAGCTTGAACTTTGATCATGGATGAAATAGTAGCCAGAGCATCTGCAAATTGATTTTCGTCTCGAGGGATATACTCAAGCTTGACCGTTGTGAAGAAAGTCAACAACCTCCTTGTATAATCCCGGTACGGTATCAGATGATCTTGGTGAGTATACCATTTGCCGTTGGTTTGATTAATTACCAGAGCTGAATCTCCGAACACAGTTAAAGTCTTGATCCTGAGGTCAATGGCTTCCTCAAGACCCATGATACAAGCTTCGTATTCAGCTTCGTTGTTAGTGCAGTTAAAGGTGAGTTTTGCCGAGAAAGGCATGTGAACTCCCTTGGGTGTAATGAGTACTGCACCAACACCACGACCATTCATGTTAACAGCCCCATCAAACATCATAGTCCATTCTTCTTCCGGGTCAGGCCCTTCAGTGTGAACAGGCTCTTCATGATCTTTTGCTTTTATGAACATGATGTCTTCATCAGGGAAGTCAAATCTCATAGGCTGGTAATCATCAATGGGTTGCTCAGCAAGATAATCAGACAATACATTGCCTTTGATGGCTTTTTGAGATGTGTACTGAATGTCATATTCTGTGAGGATCATTTGCCATCTTGCAACCCGTCCGGTAAGTGCTGGCTTCTCAAAAATGTACTTAACCGGGTCCATCTTCGAGATCAATAAAGTAGTGTGGGTCAACATATACTGCCTTAGTCGGCGAGCAGCCCACGCTAAAGCACAGCAAGTTTTCTCGAGCAGTGAATAACGTTGTTCACAGTCGGTAAACTTTTTGCTTAGGTAGTATATTGCATACTCTTTTCGACCAGACTCGTCATGCAAGCCCAGCACACACCCCATTGATTCTTCTAATACTGTCAAGTACATGATTAGAGGTCTTCCTTCAACTGGAGGCATAAGGATCGGAGGTTCTTGTAAATATTCCTTGATTTTGTCAAAAGCCCTCTGGCAGTCTTCATTCCACCTGACCGTTTGTTCTTTTCTTAACAGCTTGAACAAAGGCTCACAGGTCGCTGTAAGGTGAGATATGAACCTTGAAATGTAGTTCAATCTACCTAGAAACCCCCGAACTTCTTTTTCTGACTTCGGTGCAGGCATTTCTTGAATGGATTTAACTTTATTAGGGTCAACTTCAATCCCTTTTTCACTTACAATAAATCCCAACAGCTTACCGGATCGCACCCCGAATGTGCATTTGTTGGGGTTCAACTTCAGCTGGTACTTCCTCAGACGTTTGAACAACTTCAATAGATTCACCAGGTGGTCTTCTTCTGTGAGGGACTTGGCAATCATGTCATCCACATAACACTCAATTTCTTTGTGGATCATGTCATGGAATAATGTTACCATAGCCCGTTGATAAGTTGCTCCTGCATTCTTCAATCCGAATGGCATCACCTTATAACAGAATGTGCCCCAGGGTGTGATGAAAGTTGTCTTCTCCATGTCTTCAGGTGACATCTTGATCTGATTATATCCTGAAAATCCATCCATGAAGGAGAATACCGAGAACTGAGCCGTATTGTCGACCAATACATCAATGTGAGGTAATGGGAAGTCATCTTTCGGGCTGGCTCTGTTCAGGTCCCGGTGATCCACACACATCCTCACCTTGCCGTCTTTCTTAGGCACAGGTACGATATTAGCAACCCACGGCGGATAGCTAGTCACAGCAAGGAAACCGGCGTCCCACTGCTTTTGTACCTCTTCTTTAATTTTCATTGCCATATCTGGGCGAGTACGGTGCAGCTTCTGTTTTACTGGTGGGCAGTCTTCTTTCAGAGGCAGCTTGTGCATGACAATATCAGTGTCCAACCCTGGCATATCTTGATAAGACCAGGAAAAAACATCCACGTATTCCCGAAGCATATCAATCAGTTGCTCTTTTACTGAATCTTGCAGGCAGGCCCCGATCTTAACTTCTTTCACGTCTTCTTCCGTACCAAGATTAACCGTTTCAATCTCCTCCTAATGAGGAGTGATAACCTTCTCCTCTTGCCTTAACAACCTGGCTAGCTCTTCAGGTAGCTCATAGTCTTCTTCAACCCCTTCATCAGCTTGGTTGATTGGATTGTCAAAGTCACACGAAGTCATAGCAGTGTTGTTGTCGGTGCAGTCTGAAAGGCACTTTCTGCAAGGGTTTAGATTGGTTTATTTTAGTGATCAATTTTAATCTTATTTAGAAAGAGTGAAAATGAAGTTATTTATTTTGAAAAGCATTGCCATTTTATTGTTTTGTACAAAAGTGAAAAAATGAAAAGACAGTGAGCAAAAAAAGAGACTCGTTTGCAAAAGATGTCCGATATTCATTGATTAATCCATTTGCACAAAATTACAAGATGGCCCGATTACAAAATGAGTCTTGACATCTTGGGCAAGATGCAAGACTTGATGCATGCTTTAAAATACAGGAAATAATAATTACTCTGCAGGAGTAACCCTTATAATTTCCTGGGAAGACTAGTTAAGGACTTGGCTCCCCGGGATCCTTGGACGTATCCAGCTATCCAGGTTGCGGTCGCTTTCCTCCTCGTCTTCCAAGTTGTTCACAGCATCTCGGGTGAGCATTCCCCCACTGACAAAATTGGGCTCTTTCGCAGCCTCTGGTTGATCTTGTTGAGTTGGTCTGTAACCCAACCCAAATCTGTCTTCTTTCTTTTCTACGGGCAACAGCTTTCCCCAGCCTTGGGCAGTACCCTCTTCAACAACCTTCCGGGCTTGTTGATATGACGTTATGGAAGTTCCCAGTACAGCAGATGTTTCATTAATGTTCAGGGCCTCAAACCCCTGGCTCATGGTTTCATGGATTTCTCCATCCATCTCAATGTACTTATACGTAGCTAGATGGCTAACAAAGATGTCTTCCTCCCCACAGATGGTGATGATCTGGCCTTCCCACTCGAATTTCAGCTTCTGGTGAAGGGTAGACGTAACAGCGCCAACGGCGTGGATCAAGGGTCTACCCAACATGCAGTTGTAGGCCGGCTGAATGTCCATAACATAGAAGGTAGTTTTGAAGGTTTGAGGGCCAATCATTACAGGAAGATCAATCTCTCCAAGCACTGATCTCTTAGAGCCATCAAATGCTCTTACCACCAAATTACTCGGACGCAATGCCAAGCCATCATACCCCAGCTTCACTAAGGCTTTCTTTGGCAGAACATTGAGTGATGACCCAGTGTCCACCAGTACATGAGATAGAACAGCACCCTTGCATTCCAAGGTGATATGTAGAGCCTTGTTGTGGTTACGTCCCTCCGTTGTTAAATCAGCATTGGCGAAGCCCAGTCCATGACTGGTGTTGACATTTGCCACCACAGTTTCTAGCTGGTTAACAGTAATCTCTTCCGACACGTATGCTGCGTGCAAGACTCTCAATAATGCATTCTTGTGAGCTTCAGAACACATCAACAGGGATAATATGGAGATTTTTGAGGGAGTTTGGTGAAGCTGATCCACCACCTTGTAATCACTTCTCTTTATGATTCTCATGAACTCGTCTACATCTTGTTCGAAAAATGCCTTCTGAGTTTCTTTGATAATTGGCTCTTCAGATATCACACTCTTTCCTCTTGCTTTGGCAGCAGCTTCTGCTTCCGCATTAGGTCTTTGTGTTTGTGAGGCAAAAAGGCGTCCGCTTCTCGTGAAGCCTCCGCCTCCCCCAACATTACCAATTTGTGGAGAAGAGGTCGATGAATCCAGAGTGATTTTCTCCCCGTTGCAGTAGAGATCAGAACCATAATGCCAAGGTATGGCATTGCTGCTTTCATAAGGAACGGGTCCGGGCACCGTTATGGTGACTGGACTAACTGCTGCAGAGGAGGGTACTGTAATGGTGTGCTGATCGTAGTAAATTGTGACTGGTGACCTGGCAGGAGGTGCCACTGTTTGTTGTCGGAAGTTGTTGTCTAGAGGAACACTTGATGGATCATACTAGATGGTGACTGCTGAGACATCTTCATTAATTTCTGTTGGCGTTGTAGAAGATTTTGCTGATGAAATAGATGCCGATGTTGTAGAAGAAATGGTTGTTGAAATCTGATTTGTCGAAGTGATGGACGGAGTGACTGCTGATGATATTGATGAATCGGTAGGAATGATTGTTGTTGCTGTTGTAGAAGAATCAGGAATTGTTGTTAAAGGAATTGCTGGATTTGTAGGCGTCGTTGTTGAGATCTGAAGGATGCCATCCTTGATAAGACCATCTATGCCGCTTCTCAAATTATCACACCCGTTGACTGCAATGTTGCAATATCCACAACCGAGCTCACACCCGGGGAACACCTGGCACTCTAGAAGCTGAGCCTTAATTTCGACCAGAGGTGTTTGAATTTGTGCAACACTGGTGATCAAAGTAGATGGTTTGTCTTCCTCAATGGCATTAATCCTCGACCCACCATGATTAGGCATAGGATTTCTGTTGACATTCGGAGGAGGTGCGAAGTTGAGGGCATTAGAATCCACCAGATCTTGAACTTTCATTTGCAATGCCCTACATTTTTCCGTATTGTCTCCAGGTGCATTGGAGTGGAAAGCACACCTGGCGTTGACATCATAATTCTTTGGGAGATTAGAGGGATCTGGAGGTGCCAATGTCCTTAACTCAACCAAGTTAAGCTTCAGGAGTTGTGGCAATAAGGCAGCATAAGGCATGGGGATGGGGTCAATCACCCTGTTGGCCTGTGATGGTCTTTGCTGAAAGGGTCGTTGTTGTTGATTTCTATTGTTGTTGTAGGTTCTCTGTGGCGGATACTGAATTTGTTGCTGATATTGTGGTTGTGGTTGTTGTTGATATGCTGGTTGTTGAGGAATTGGAGCTGGAATGGTGACTGCGGCCACTGATCTGTGAACATACTGAGGTCTGCCCCTGCTTGCATGAATGGCATTTGTCTCACTGGTTCTTCTGGGTCCCCTAAAAGGCTTCCTGGGATTACTGGACGAACTTGCACCATTATCAGAAATTTTACCCATTTTTAATAGACTCTCAATCCTTTCACCAGCTATAACCACATCTGCGAAGCTGGTAGAAGAAAAGGCAGCCAATCTATCAATATAGGTTCCTTGCAGAGTATTCATGAACATGTCGGCCATTTCTCTTTCCGACATGGGTGGTTGGACAGCAGCAGCAAGTTGTCTCCACCTCTGGGCATATTCTCTGAAGCTTTCTCTGGAGGATTGAGACATTCCCATTAGGAGGGTCCTGTTAGGAGCCATGTCCAGATTGTATTGATACTGCCTGATGAAAGCTTCAGCTAAGTCCTTCCAGCATCTGATAGTAGCTCTGGTCAAGTGTGAATACCACTCTCTTGAAGCCCCAGTCAGACTGTCTTCAAAGTAGAACATCCACAGCTTTTCATCCATGGTATATGCTTTAAGTCTTCCCAGAAAAGACTGCAGGTGAGTCCGTGGACAAGAGGTTCCATTGTATTTCTCAAAGTATGGGGGTTTGAATTTGTGGGGAATTCTCACCCCATCCACTAGCCCCATATCCATTACATCGAAACCTAAGGAGTTTTGAGACTCCAAAGATCTCAACTTCTCAGCAATTTCATCAAACCTCATATCATAGACTTCGTCTCCAGCTCCCATGACAGTAAACTGCTCTTCTTGGGGATCTTCTTGCAAGATTCTCCCCCCAGTAGTATTTCCTTGTACATTTCATGGGATGTTGACTTCCGGATCTAGATGGGATCCAAATACAGGCGGATTAACATGAGGCTGACCCCTTTCATTATTACTAGTTCCTCCAGTTCCGGGATGAGGTTCCTCGGGAGTCTTTCTTTCTACCAATGCCCTTAACCTTTCTTGGCTCTGGGCCAAGCCAGTCATCACAATCATGAATTGGGTCATTTGGTTCCTCATCTCCACTCTTTCATTAGCCATCTGGGTTCTGACCTCTGTCAGGTCTTGCTGTACTTGCTCCATTAGGATACCCGGAAGGTTGTTGCGAGTAGGATACCGGTGTGCACGGTTGACAGGAGACACTCTTCTGCGAGCAATATTTCCTGAGATTTACAACAGAGTTAGAGACAAACAATAAAAAAACCTACAAAACAAAACAAGAGTTAGTATGCAAGTCAGTATGCTTATTTGTTTTCCAAGGTATCCGGCTTGGTTCTTGGTTTTGACCTTTCCAGACCTCGAGGAAGATGCTTTGATGTTGTTGAGAAAAGAAAACCCAAATGGAGACAAACTAAAATATATTACAAATGATGAATAATACATAGTCTGTTTTTTACAACACATGCCCCTGAAGGGCCAAAATACAACACAAAAGAAAATTACATCAAATGAAAAACAACAACAATCAAAAAGTTAGACATCTAGTCCAAACTCATCCTCCTTAACCTCCTTCAGAAGTGCCTCAGTCACTGGACCAGCTGGATGCTCTGTAATAGTCCTGATGAGGAGGTTTCTGGTGGCAATGGCAGTGGTCAACTTCTTGTGCCTGTCTTGGTCCTTTGACCTCTTCAATCCAGCCCTAAGCTTCAACTCTGAAATCTCCTTCTGGGCTGCCAGCAAAGCTTCCTGCTGCTTCTTTTCATTGGCCTCTAACTGTTCAATCTTGGCTTGAGTTTTCTGATCTTCTTGAGTACGGGCTTCAGTGATCCTGACCCACCTAGCCTGACTCTCTTGCAGATAAAGCTCAGTTCTAGCCTTCTGAAATTTGGCCTCTTTACAGGCATTCTTCAATATTTGCTCCCCAGCTCTTGATTTCTTGATGTAGTCCTCTGTTTTCTCAATCTTGGCCAGATGCTCCACCCTAAGCTTCTCCAACCTCTCAATGTCCAGACGACCATCACTCCTTTCCCAAAGGGTTTTCTTCAAAGCTTGAGACAGATTCTCATTCCTCTCCTTCAGTTTCTCAAATTCCTCCAGGCTGACAGTGGCTGTTGGCTGTACTGTAGATGGTCCAGGTGTATCCTCAATGGTGAAAGGCATTCCAGTAATCTGAGCTCTAGTATGGGACCAGTCATAGTATTGAGCTGAGGCAACATTATTACACCTTCCAAGAATAGCCATCCCTTTTGTCTGGATGTTGTCCCAAGCCCAGGATGCTTGTCTGACAACAGCTGAATTAGGCTTTACTTCACAATACAGGGTCTCATCTAAATCTTGCACCCTAGGAGGGTGAACTAAAGCATAGCCTAGTTGTCTTTTAAACAGCAAAGGATTGTAGTTGATGCAACCCTTTACTCCTATCAGAGGTACATTTGGATATTGCCCACAGCTAGTGATAATGTCTTTGCCCTTGGTGCTTTGGGTGCACCATCTGATATCATCTGAAGTCAAAGCAATGAGCCTCTTGGCCCAATTCTTCTGTTGGTGAGGATTCAAGAAGTTATCTGAATTAGGCAGGTGTTTGAGCATCCAGGTGTGAAACAAAGGAGCACAACATCTCACCAACTTCCCCCTTTGTTTCTCATTCCTCTGGTGGATGGAGTAATAAAAATCTCCCAGCAATGTGGGTACTGGGTTCCTCAGAAGGAAAAGATGAATGGCATTCTTGCTAATAAATTTGGGCTCGTCTGCAAACAGTATAACCCCATATATGCAGAGGGATAACAGTGCACAAACTGCCCTCCATTCTCCCAAAGAGGCCTTTAGGATGGCCTGAGAAATCAAGAAGTCTAAGTGCAAACCAGGGATCCCAGCCTTTGTTGTCATATTTTGCTCAATCAAAGTAGGCTCCAGGTACAGTGCTTTTGCCACTTCTCCATTGCTGGGAGAAGTCATCTCTGGGTTGAAGGGGACTCCACCCCTGACAGGTACTCCAATCAATGATGAAAACTCCTCTAGCAGAGGTCCTAGCTGAAAGTATGGGAATGTGAAGCATCTCAAAGGAGGGTCATAAAATTGTAGGCAGGTGTGGATCATGCTCCTCTGAGAAGGGTCTAGGTCCATAACCATATCAAGGATACCTCCATAATGCTCTCTGAATAATGGGATGTGGTCAGGGGTGATGAGTGACTGGACCTGCCTGATACCAGTCAACACAGGCTCAAAGAAATGGTATGATATATTGCTCTTCCTGGGAATGGCCATGAATGCTGATGAAGAGCTGGAGACAAGTGCTGATGAGGATTAAGACTGATACTGGAGATGAGCCACTGATAGGCTGGTGCTGGTGATGATGAAGATGGATGAAGCAAATAGCTGAGGTCTATGCAGAAGAAGGGGTCAAAACCAAACCAGATATGAGGTGGATACCCTGAAAAACAAATAAAAAAATGTAAAATGATGCAATGATGATGTATGCAAATGATATGCAAGGGTTTGTGATCAAGCTGGATCTGATTATCTGTCTTGATATAGAGCCCATGTATGTTCAAAGAAGGTCCAGATGAAGGTTCAGAAATCCAGTAACCAAGGTGGGGGACTCAAATAAAGAGTCACATATCCAGGGTTAAATCACAAGAACTGTCCAAAATGAGGTACTCTTAAACCAAATAGTAACAGGGTATGATGTGGCCAAGGGTACCTGCAAACCTGTAAACAGCCCAACCCCCTCACAGGTAGTGTTCTAAAACAAGGATCCTCAGACTTGGATCAGTTATGAGAAGTGTAAACACTTCTAACCTGGAGGTACAGTGTTTACAATAACCATAAAAGATCCTCCTCTAATTCACCTCAGTTCCTGAAGGTCATAATAAAGGTCATCCAGACTTAGCAGGCTTCCCAGATAGCCCTAGCACTATAGGAAATCTGTAGCACAAAGTTCTCAAGAAGAAACCCACATCTGAACCGTGTTTCATATTCCCGCACCAGACCGAAATGGAATGGGAAAGAACATGAACCACTCTAGCCTAGGTGTCACTCAGGTCCCAGGTATAGGACCTCAAACTCTCAATAAAACCCCACCCAACAAGACAAAAGCCAGATCCAGCCATGATAATGACAGTATGAAATATGAAAGACTGTAAAGAAAGCAATAAATAAAGCTGTACACAAAGTAATAAATAAAGCATATAAACAAACACAATTAGCACATAACACCCCAATAAACACAAATCAAACAAGCGCTAGGAGGAACCCACAAAAAGAACCAGAAGCCCTGGTTACAATATAAGGGTCCCCAGCAGAGTCGCCAAGCTGTCGCTCCCACCTGATGACACGGGGCCAAGAGGGGTACAGACGCGAACGGTCGGCGAAAGGAGAGAATGAATAGAGTCGCTAGCTAGGCATTTTTATCCCGAAGGAAAGGTAATGCTGTATAAACCTAGGAAAAGATGAATAAGACGGTTGCAAACCAGAGAAACTGAGAAAGGGGGTTGGTTACAACCTGGGAAGGTATTAGCACCCAGATTGTCCATCGTACTCGACGGGATCCATGCTTGAAAGATTTGTGTTTTAAAGGGGTAGTGTCAGTGCAATTTGTGTATCAAAGCTGGAAAGAATGCAAGTGTCGGTGCAAAAGGAATGTGAAGTGTATAAGAGAAGTGTCAGTGCAAGAATAAGAGTGAAATGCTCAAGACTATGAGGCTTAAAGAATAATGCTGGAAAGAGGGGGAATATACAGAGACTTTTGTTCGATAACTGTTAAGTTATGCCTACGTATCCTCTCGTGCAATGAGGAAGTCAGAACACCGTAGTTCGACTCAAGGAGACTGAAAGGTAGATTGACTTGTGAACTGCTTGCTTGTCTATGCTCAAGTGTATGACCTGTCTGGCTCAGGTGCAAACTGTCTTGCATTAGACGGAAGAAGCAAGTTCTCGTTTGTGAGTGAATAAGATGAGAAAAGAATCCCGGAGGAGACGATTATTGTTTGTTTTTTTGTGTTTTCAATCTTTTATTGATTTTTTGGGGTTTGTCATAGAGAAATGAACTTAAGCCTAAACCAAGGGTTAGTAAACTCATCACATCCTCCCTCTGATTAGGGGTAATGAGAATACCTTAAGTATGAAGTAAACACCTCACACTTAATCACCATGATGTATGATTAAGATCATTAACCTACTTGTAATTATTTAGATGTTTTTGTTGTTTTTGTTTAGTGTTAAGTAATGAGTTTAAGCCATAATCAAAGATTTAATGGACTCATTACACCATCCTAATAGAAGGATAATAGATGAGAACATTTAAGCTGAGGAAGGCTCCTCAACTTAATCCATGATTAGGGATTAACCTCATGACAAAACAAAGCCTTTATTAAGGTGGATTTTAGTTAATGATAAGATGAAGAAGTGATTTTTTATGGTTTGTAAGACAACTTGAGGGGGACTTGTCCATTAACACTAGGGTTAGTCCTTCTTAACCAATTAAGGAAGAATTAGAACCCTAATGCAAGGCCCAAGTTACAAGCTTGATGTCTTAGTGGTTATTAAATGGATTGATTAAAGGGGTTTGAACACATTAAGGGTTTAACACTTAGGATTAGAGTTATACACTCCATCCTAATAGAAGGATGCAGGCATAAGCTTAATCACAAAGCCTTAAAGCCTTTAGGGTTTAGTCCTTGATTATGAGGTGAGAAGAGAAGACTCAAAGAAAACTCAAAGGAAAGAGTCTAAGGGGGACTAAACAATCCTAAAATGTTATCATGCTTGGAAGTCCTAGGGTTTGTGAGGCTTAAGAGGAGAAATCTTCAAGGAAGCCACCAAGGAGAAGCAAGATAGAAAAGGGATGAGATGAGAAGAGAAGAGAGGGAAAAGAGGCACAAGTGAGCAAGCTCACTCAAAGACAAGTAAAAATTCAGCAAGGATGCAAAATGATGAGATGAGAAGAGGTTGGAGGTGAAGGCAAATTCACCTCCCAAACAAACTTACCATTAGCCTGAAAAGTTAGTACAAAATGCATAAAGGAAGAAATGAGATGAAACAATGCATATGGATGGGCTAAGGCCAAAGTCAGAAACATACACATGATGCGAATGATGTCAAGAGATGGTGCAAAGTCATACATGATGCACATATGTGAGCATACAAGAGAATGGATGCATATGGAGCATGCCTTGAACCATAAAGATTCATGAAAGTTTATGAAATGATATGAATGCCTAACATGGCAAATGAAAGATGCAATGATCAAACATGATCCTAATATGTCCTAAGATGTCTTATATGGCATGAGGATGCACAAGATGTCATGGAAAGTTCTTAAATGCAAGCAAATGAGAGATGAATGCAAAGGAAGGCACAAATTAGGGTTTACATACAACATGCAATGCAAAAATTAAAAACCAGAAGCAAATGACATGACAAAAAATTGAAAATGGGATCAAAGGAACCCTAACCCTACACAAGTTCATTGCCCAAAGGAGGGAACCTAACTCTTAACCTAGTGAAAGTTATGAATTTCTTAAGTCAACTAGGGTTTCAAGGTGCCTCACAAGGAAAAATGCTCAACAAATTGAAAATGAAAGATAAATGCAAACCAATTTTACCCTAGAAACTACATGCTATAAAGGATGCAATGCAAGAAGAACCATCATCAAACTCCTCATGGTTAGGCAGAATGAATTTTTCTAAGTTTGAACAAAAATATTGCCTTTAAATGAATTTAATTCCAATGAAAAAGGTCAAAATAGGTCAAGAACCAAAAAGAAATTTGTTTTGAGAGTTTGATAATGTTTCTAAATGTTTTAAAATGCAATGTGAATTTTTTGGTGATTTTTAAATACCTAAATGCATTTTTAATTAATTAATTTCCATTAACTAATTAAAATAAACATTTAAATGATTTAAAAATGATTTTTAATGCAAAAAATAAAAGTAAAAATATTTTTGGGTTCTGAAAATTAATGGAATGCTTGACAAAAATTTTCAGAATTTTTAAATGTATTTTGCTATTTTTAATAATTCGTACAAGATTAAATAAACAAAATGAAATAAAAATTAAAAAAAGAGAAAGTATGCAGGATGGAAGGCTCATATGCAATCTGGGTTTAAAACGTTTGACTGGGCGCGCATCTGGTTGGCCCAGGTTCAAACCTGCCTAATTTTAATTAATTAATTTTTAATCCATAATTAAGAGTTAATGAAATGATCCAGGCCCTTTATCACACGCGGGAAAGCTTCATCCAAGGGTTCAGATTCAAACAAAGCCCTAAACCTAATTAGAAACCCTAATCACTTTCAGGTCACCGGAGAAGAGCTTCGGTCGTCTTCTCCGGTGACATCCTCCCTGAGAAATCTCAAACTCACTCTCTAGGTCCTTTCTGGAGCTCTAAAGCTCCAGATTTGTTCCTCTAACCTTCCTAAACCTGAATCTAACTTCAAACACAATTTATTTTCAGCCATTAACAAGATTCGAAGCCAAGAACAAAAATTGCAAAACTTTCAGACAAGCCATACACTTTCAATTCTTCATCATTTTCAAAAGTAAAAGGTCCATTGCACTCAGGGAATCAAACTTAACCAATTGAGAACTTAAAATAAAACTTCTGGAAAAATAATTTTTCGAAGCTACCTGAGGTGAAGCTTTCAGTTTGGAGCTTTCAGACTGCCTCCCTGCTTCAAAGCTCCTCTAATGGTCTCCTTGAAGATGCTTTGAGGTTTAGTTGGAGTGTATGGTGGCTGATTTGTGAGATTGATGAAGTTCTGTTCAGAGAGAGTTGAAAATCGTGTTTCTGCTTTGGGTGGTTTCAAGATCAAATGAGGATTGGGAAATGATCAGAGGATCATGGTGAATGGTTTTGTGAAGTTTGTTTTTATGTTTGAAGCCTGTGTATTGAGATTCGAAGCAAAATGCATAAGAGGAGAGTTTTGAGGATGCTGACTTGTGTGAGGTTTCAGCTTCCAAGATTGTGTGAAATGTGATCCATGAGGCATGTATGTGAAGTTGTGATTGGTCAGAGAGTTGTTGCTGGCCTAGCTTGATTGGTATGGGCCATTTTGCCAAAAGTCAATGTTAGGTGTCCTTTGAGGTATGGGTCATGGCAGGCTGGTTTAGAGGCATGGCTTGGTTCAGCTGTGATCAAGGAGAACCATGGAAATGAATTTGAGGCAATGCAGCAAGTGGATTTGAGTTTATGTGAGTTTTTGCAATTTTCACAAAGTTTGGCCCTTTTGTGATTTCTTAATGATCAAGGCATGGAAATGAACAAATCTTTGGTGCATTCTGAATTTTAGGTCATGGTTTATGTTTGTGCAATGGTTAGAAGTCAATTAGAGGTCACATAAAGGCTTGGCATGTGAATTTGCAAGTTTCCCTCTTTGTGCAAAAGTGAAAATTTCATGATTTTTCCCAACTTTGCAAGGCCATAATTTTTGATCCAAAATGAATTAGAAAGAGTTCTTGTACTTTTTTGAAAAGGGAATTATCCAATCTACAACTTTCATGACCAAAGTTTTCTCATTTGAAGCATTTTTTAATAAAAAAGAAGAGGTTGAAAAACTTTCCCAAAATGGCAAGTTTGCATCATAAGTCACTTTCCCAAAAAGGCAACTTTGCAAATAGCTTGAAATTCTTCAATTTTGTGAACTTCTAACATCTTCTATGATCAAATAAAGATCATACACATTCAAAATGATGGAGAATGCCCTTTGGTTGGGTCATTGGGGGCCTTAGATGCCCTGATTTTGCACTAACTTGCTCAAGAAGTCAACTTTTGATCAGATACCTTCCCCATTGAATTTCCTCATGAAAATTGATATGCATGATCCTCATAACATATAGAGACCAATAGAAACAAGAATGACCAAAAAACTTGGAGTTATGTCCTTTGAAACCAAAACCCTAATTCTAGGTCATCTGTGTAGTTAAACCTGGCTCTACTTCCATGCCTTTCTCAGTTCTTGTGATTCTTTGACTTTTTTGACTTTGTGAGGATATAATATGATGCTTGAACATACATGGACCCCTTTGAAGTGATTGATGACCTTTGGAGTGGCTCAGATAGCCCATGGATTGCTCAGGTCACAAACCCTAGATGCAGATGACTTAGAAGCAATGCAATGAAACAAAAATGCAATATGAGATGACATGATTGAACTTATGCAAATGAGAAAGATCACAAGCCATGGTGAAATGGGTGAGGGAAAATTTGGGGTGTTTACAGTGTGTTTATTTGTTTGATCTTATCTCTTCTTGTCTTCTCTATGTTTATTATTTATGTTTGTTTATTTGTTCTTTTACCGCTTTCCATTTATCGCTCATTATATTACTTGTCTGTGGGATACTGGGGTCACTTTACAAATAAATTTGAGTGGTGGAAAAAGCAGAGGGAACACCTAAGATTAGAATTGGATGTTATTAGTGTTAGCCTCCAAGGACTCGCTCCTTGCACGCCTAGCATGAAAGCTCCCCCAGATAGTTAGACTTTTCGTAGATCTTGTCGCAACGCAGCTATTCTGTCGTGTGACCTGATTCACGAAAGGGCTGTGATTCTGGGACCCCCCTAGGACCTGTTTCAATTTTGGTAGTTGTGTAATGTCAGGCTCCGAGGACTCGCTCCTTGCACGCCTAGCATGAGAACTCCACTCAAGGTGGACCTTATCTTTATTGTCATCACAATGCAGCTAGCCTGCGGCGGGGCGTTAATACGATAAACGTCCGTGACCTTGAGTTTCCTTAAACCATCACCGTAGAAACCCTCCCGTGAGTGGGATTTATGGGTAGTAAAAAGTAGAACCAATCTCTTACAGCCCACCTGTTAAGAAGGTTCCGAATTTACCTGTGGCACCTTGCATCCTTGCATCCTTGCATCTTAGCATCATATGCATCATTTTAGTAAATGCTTCAAGGAACAATTAGACTTTTGTTGCAAACCTCATATATTTTACTTGGAATGGACTTCAGTTCATTAGTTTTGAGAAATAACAAGAAACTTTACCCGTTTTGATGTTTTGCAATAACTTCTTAAGTCTCTTAAAGCATTTGTTTTTTACTCATGTTTGCATCTCCGCATCTGCATTCTGTCAAAACTCATTCTCGTCAACTCCTTTCCAACTGTCACACTGAGGATCTCACGCAAGTATTCAACCCGAGCCCAGGCCAAGAAGAAGATGGCTGACAGGGACCCCGAAATGGACAAAGTTAATGAAGAGCTTTCTTACCTTTGTGGAAATATGGGTCAGATGATGGAAATGCTACCGGTTATTCGAGCAAAATTAGATACCCAACAGACTGTAGTGTCAGAGATTGTCACTGCAACGACTGAGCATATGCCATCAGCCACCACCCCTGTAACCTGGCCTCCTTTTGGGCTTCCTCATGGATTTGTACCTCCTCCTCAGGGTTTCGCTTCTCAAAGTTTTATCCCTCCTTCCCAAGGACTTACTGCTCAGGGTTTTTTCCCTCCTTCCCAAGGTTTCGCTTCTCAGAGTTTTGCACCTCCTTCTCAGGGTCTTGCATTTCCGTCCCAGGGTTTTGTACCTCCCCCTCAAGGATTTGTTGCTCAGCAGACTATTCCTGTGACTAATGAAGAAAACCACGTGGTTACTAATTTTACACCAGACATTGTGCACACCCGTGCCTAACCATACTTCAACGACCCTCAAGTAAATGATGTGCCAAACATGTCAGAGAATGGAAATGAGAAACATGAGCAGATGCAAGAGAATTTTGAGACCCTTGAGAAAAGGTTAAGAGCAATCGAAGGCGACCAGATCTTTGGGGCTGCTGCTAGAGAGATGTGTCTAGTGTCTGGATTGGTAATTCCTCCAAAGTTCAAGATACCCACTTTTGACATGTACGAGGGTGCGACGTGTCCTAAGAACCACCTCTTGATGTATTATCGAAGAATGGCTGCGCAGGTGGACAATGACAAATTAATGATCCACTGCTTCCAGGACAGTCTGAAGGGAATCTCCTCCAAGTGGTATCTAACGCTAGACCAGTCGAAGATTCGCAGTTTTCAAGACTTGACAGATGCTTTCATCCAGCAGTACAAATACAATATGGACCTTGCTCCCGATAGGAGGCAGCTGTTAGGTATGTCACAGAAGGATTCTGAATCGTTTAAAGAATATGCTCAAAGGTGGAGAGGGACCGCTTCTCAAGTAGATCCCCCGTTGTCTGAAAAGGAGTTAGCTGATTGGTTTGTTGACACGGTGCGACCAGAATTCTTCGAGAGAATGGTGGGAAGCGTAACTGCTAGCTTCTCTGACCTTGTAGCCGTGGGAATCAAGGTTGAACTTGGACTGAAAAGTGGAAAGATGAGTGGTGCATCTAGCAGTTCTAGCAATGGTAGTGGAAACAATGTCAAGAAATTTACCAATAATTTCCACAAGAAGAAAGAGGGCGAGACAAATGCAATAATGACGAGTCAAAGGAGAAATCCGCTTTGGCAGAGGCCTCCACCTATGGCTCAATCCCAGTATGTCTACCCACCGCAGTATGTTCAACACCCTTATGTGGCGGCGGTTCAACCGTCATATAATCCACAAGTCCCGATGTATCGGCCAACTCAAGCAGCACCGATGTATCAGCAAGCGGCTCCAGTGACTCCAGCTTATCAACCAATGCTCAAAAATTCAGGCTATCAACGAGCGCCCAACGCTTCAGCCTACCAGCAGAGGACTTCAGCTCCTCATCCAAATTCCAACTTTCAGAATAGAAGACCAGGAGGAAGGCCTCCCCATCCTCGGATCCCTATGACCTACACTGAATTGTATCCCTCACTACTGAAGAAAGGCTTGGTTACTCCAAGGCCTTTGGGTCCCCCACCAGATCCGCTTCCACCAGATTACAACTCAAGTGCCCACTGTTTGTTCCATGAAGGTGTCCCGTGGCACGATTTGGAAAATTGTATTGCTTTGAGGTATGTTGTGAAGGATCTAATGGATAAAAACATTTTGTCATTTGGAGATACTGGTCCGAATGTTAAAAATAATCCTTTACCTAAGCATGGGTCTATAAATGCCATTGTTGACGAGACTGGCGAAGATTTGATTTTCAACGCCATAGAGATTAAAACCCCGCTTAGAGACTTCCATGCGAAGTTGGTAGAGGTGGGTATACTGGAGAACTGTCATAAGAATTGTGAAGCTTGTGCGAATAATCCCAAGGGGTGTAAACTGGTCTTGAGAGATGTTCAAAGTTTGATTAATCTGGGTGTTTTACAAGTAAGCGGTCGTGTGAAGAGGAACAAAGTGGCAATGATTGAACCCATTTTTAACTTGCCTCAATCTGATTCTACCATGGCACCCGTGTTTAACCCGCCTGAGTCCTCAAGAGTTCAACCCATCTTTAATATGCCAGAAACTGTGGTTCCCATTTTCAATATACCTGAACCAAGGTTTGAGCAAAGGAGCAACCCTTTCCTTTATGAAGATACCAAAGCAGTTCCGTGGAAGTATGATACAGGGGGAATTCATTAGGAGTTTGAACATGCTGGTCAAAAGGAAGGATCAAAAGTGGCAAGTGCTGACATAGCAGGTGCAGGTCGTTTAACTCGCAGTGGTCGTGTTTATACTCAGCAAGCCAATACGGTTCCACCTAAAAAGTCACTCCCATTGTTGTCAACCAGGATAAAGGGGTAGTCTTGGGAGAAGAGGATGCAGAATTTCTCAGAATCATTAAGAAGAGTGATTATAAGGTTATTGATCAGCTACATCAAACACCTTCCAAAATATCTATCTTATCACTTCTAATGCATTCTCCGGCCCATCGAGGTGCTCTCCAGAAATTACTAGCCCAAGCCCATGTTACGCATGATATAACTGTGAATCAGTTTGATGGAGTCATTGCCAATATCACTGCATGTAACAATCTCACCTTCAGTATGGAGGATCTTCCAAAGGATGGCTTGGACCATAACCGTGCTCTTCACATATCTGTAAAATGTCAGGAGGATAATTTAGCAAGAGTTCTTGTAGATACAGGATCTTCATTGAATGTTTTGCCAAAAAGAACGCTTACCAAGTTATCTTATCAAGGGGAAGAGATGAGGCCCAGTGCACTGATTGTGAAAGCTTTTGATGGGTCAAGGAGGACTATTATTGGAGAAGTCGACTTGCCAATCTTGATTGGACCATAGGTGTTCAAGATCACTTTCCAGGTCATGGACATTAATCCTAATTATAGTTGTTTACTGGGAAGACCTTAGATCCATGTCGTTGGGGCAGTCACTTCTACCTTACACCAGAAGATGAAGTTTGTGGTCGATAATAAACTGGTAACTGTGTCTGGTGAAGAAGATCTCATGGTCAGCAACCTTTCTTCCTTTAGTTACATTGAGGATGATGAAGATGCTTTGGAAACAGCTTTCCAAGCTCTAGAGATAGCCAATGTAGTCCTTATGGAAGTAGAAGAGCCAAAGGAGAAAGGCATTCCATCTTTTGCATCGCTGAAGAGTACCATTTCCACTATCGAAGAAGGAAGCCATGAAGGTTGGGGTGATGTCATTGAAGTCAAACAGAAGCTAGATCGTTACGGGTTGGGTTACAAACCAACTCAGGTGGAGGAAGGAGCGTCAACCTCCGTCAAAGGACGTCCAAAGACCATTCAAGAGGTGTTTTCCAGTGCCGGCTATCAGATCAATGCAATTAATGGGGATGCCGAAGATGAAGATGTGGATCAATTGGTTTATCAGTGTGAAGCAGCTTTGGGCAATTGGGAGGCAGTTGAAATCCCAGAATTTTTTCCATTGTCAAAGTAATTTATTGTTTTCTTTAAGTGTTTTCAAAGTTTCCTAGCTCTGCCCAAGGCCATGGGATCATTTTGTAGGGCCCCTTCTCATTTTCAAGTTAATCAATCAATGAAGGCATTTTGTTAAATTCTTACTTTGTTTTTATTTACTGTTTCTCTCTTTTCACTTTTAAAAAAAGAAAATGGCAATCTTTCAAAGCTAATAAAAAGTTTTTCTTGCATCCCTCTATTTTCACTTTTAATAAGCAAATCATTCCCATATGCAGAACAAATGAAAACTCTGTTGAATCCAATGACTCTATATTCTCTCCTAACTTTGATTCGCCCGTCTACCAAGCGGAAGATGAAAGTGAGGAAGATTGTGACATTCCTGAAGAACTGGCAAGATTGGTTGAGAATGAGCACACAGATCTTCAGCCCCATAAGGAGCAGGTAGAAACCATCAACCTTGGCACCGATGAAGATAAGAAGGAAATCAAGATCGGTACAACACTTGGGGCAGACATCATAGAAAGATTGGTCAAGCTTCTCAAAGAGTATGTGGATGTGTTTGCATGGTCGTATCAGGATATGCCCGGTTTGGACACAGACATAGTTGTTCATAAGTTACCGCTTCGACCAGATTGTCCGCCAGTAAAACAAAAGCTCCGAAGAACAATACCAGATATGGCTCTGAAGATTCGAGAAGAGGTTAAAAGACAGTTTGATGCCGGATTCCTCGCAGTTGCAAAGTACCCAGAATGGGTAGCTAACATTGTGCCAGTCCCTAAGAAGGATGGCAAGGTTAGAATGTGCGTGGACTATCGGGATTTGAACAAAGCCAGCCCAAAGGACGATTTCCCTCTTCCGCACATTGATACTTTGGTTGACAACACTGCTAAGTTTGTTGTTTTCTCCTTCATGGATGGGTTTTCATGATACAACCAGATTAAGATGGATCCTGACGATATGGAAAAGACCACTTTTATCACACCATGGGGCACGTATTGTTACAAAGTTATGCCATTCGGTCTTAGAAATGCAGGAGCCACTTATCAAAGGGCAATGGTCACCCTTTTCCATGATATGATGCATAAGGAAATAGAAGTTTATGTGGATGATATGATTGCCAAATCACAGAGTGAGGAGGATCATTTGAATTATCTCCTGAAGTTATTCGAGCACCTCAGAAAGTTCCAACTGCGTCTGAATCCAGCTAAGTGTACCTTTGGTGTCCGATCAGGAAAATTACTTAGTTTCATTGTTAGTCAGCAAGGAATTGAAGTAGATCCGGATAAGGTCAGAGCAATTCAAGAGATGCCAGCTCCAAAAATAGAAAAGCAAGTCAGAGGCTTCCTTGGAAGACTGAACTACATCTCCAGATTTATCTCCAACATGACTACTACATGTGAACCTTTATTCAGGTTGCTTCGCAAGAATCAAGCAATTGAGTGGAGTCCCGATTATCAATTGGATTTTGAGAAGATTAAGGTTTATCTACAGGAACCTCCTATCTTGATCCCACCTACCCCAGGGAAGCCTCTCTTCATGTATATGACTGTACTCGAGGGATCTATGGGTTGCGTATTAGGCCAACTGGATGAAACCGGTCGTAAGGAGCACGCCATTTATTACTTAAGCAAGAAGTTCACAGATTGTGAAAGCCGGTATTCGCTTTTAGAGAAGACTTGTTGTGCTTTGGCATGGGCGGCCAGACGTCTCAGGCAGTATATGATTTGTCACACTACTTTGTTGATCTCGAAAATGGATCCAATAAAGTACATTTTTGAGAAGCCTGCCTTGACTGGAAGACTCGCCCGTTGGCACATGCTGTTATCCGAATATGACATCCAGTATGTAACCCAGAAGTCTATCAAAGGCAGTGTTTTGTCTGAATACCTTGCTGATCACCCTATTGAAGACTATGAATCTTTGAAATTCGATTTCCCGGACGAGGACATTATGTTAATAAAGGATTGTGAAGTTCCAGGTCCAGATGAAGGTCCCAAGCCAGGTTCTCGTTGGAAGATGATGTTTGATGGTTCCTCTAATTACATGGGGCATGGTGTAGGGGCTGTTTTGATGAACCCTGATGGCGGTTATACTCCTTTCACAGCTAGATTATGTTTTGAATGTACAAACAACATCGCTGAGTATGAAGCATGTGTTTTGGGTATCGAAGTTGTAATTGATACCAGAATCAAGATCCTTGAGGTATATGGAGACTCAGCTTTGGTAATCTACCAAGTCAAAGGTGAATGGGAGACCCGTGATGAGAAGTTGATCCCTTACCGTGCCCACATTGTGGAATTAATTAAATACTTTGATGAAGTCACTTTCTATCATGTTCCAAGGGCAGAGAATCAAATTGCTGATGCTTTGGCTATGTTGGCCTCTATGTTTCAAGTCAGATTTCTTAATGAAGCTCCACTTATTACAATCGAGCGAAGAACTACACCAGCCTACTGTCTACTGGTCGAAGAAGAAACTGATGAGAAACCGTGGTTCTGTGACATCAAGAACTACTTGCAAAACCAGGAGTACCCGGCTGATGCAACAACTCTAGACAAGAAGACTTTGAGGAGATTGGCATCCAAGTTTTTCCTCAGCAACAATGTACTTTACAAGAGAAATCATGATATGGTTCTACTCAGATGTGTGGATAAGCGTGAAGCAGACTTATTGATCAGGGAAATCCATGAAGGATCATTTGGAACACATGCCAACGGACATGCCATGTACAGAAAGATTTTGAGAGCTGGATACTTCTGGCTGACCATGGAGTCAGATTGTTTCAAGTACGCCAGGAAATGTCATAAATGCCAGATTTATGCCGACAAGGTACACGTACCTCCGACCCTTTTGAATGTTCTGTCGTCGTCGTGGCCTTTCTCAATGTGGGGCATTGACATGATAGGGGCGATTGAGCCTAAAGCCTCCAATGGTCACCGGTTTATCTTGGTTGCAATCGATTACTTTACCAAGTGGGTAGAAGCAACTTCCTACGCCAATGTGACGAAGCAAGTGGTCGCCCGCTTCATCAAGAACCAAATTATCTGCCGCTACGGAATCCCAAGCCGAATCATCACAAATAATGGGACTAATTTGAACAACAAGACGATGAAAGAGTTGTGCGATACTTTCAAGATTGAACATCATAACTCTTCTCCTTACCGTCCGAAGATGAATGGAGTTGTTGAAGCTGCGAACAAGAACATCAAAAAGATCTTGCAGAAGATGGTGAAGACTTACAAAGATTGGCACAAGATGTTACCGTATGCCTTACACGGATATAGAACGTCAGTCCGCACTTCAACAGGGGAAACCCCTTTCTCTTTGGTGTATGGGATGGATGCAGTTCTCCCTATCGAAGTAGAGATACCATCTTTGAGGATCTTGATGGAAACCAAACTGGAGGAAGCTGAGTGGGTACAGAGCAGATATGACCAACTGAACCTCATTGATGAGAAGAGAATGGCCGCCATGTGCCATGGCCAATTATACCAAAAGCGCATCAAGAGAGCATTTGACAAGAAAGTCTGCCTCCGAGAGTTCAAAGAAGGAGACCTTGTACTCAAGAAAATCTTGCCAGTCCACAAAGACATGTGTGGGAAATGGAGTCCTAACTATGAAGGCCCATATGTTGTGAAGGTGGCATTTTCCGGAGGTTCCCTAATCCTCACAACTATGGATGGTGAACAATTGAAGCACCCGGTAAATTCTGATGCAGTCAAAAAATATTATGCCTAAATAAAGCCCGATAGGTCGAAAACCAGAAATGGCGACCTATGCAAAATAGGTATCCCGGTGGATCATAACCTATGAAGGAGATCCAGGCAAAAGTTAGGGATAAAAACAAAAAAATAAGAGCTCGCTAAGTTGAAAACCCGAAAGGGCGGCTTAGGCAAAAAAGAGCGACCCGGTGGATTGAAAACCCGAAAGGGCGGTCCAGGAAAAAATTAGGGACAAAGGCATTTGACTGTATCAGATGGTGTTTATCATTACTGAAGATCATTACTTGAAGACCAATCCAATCGCTCTTGTCAGAAGCAAGGGGTTGGGCAGTTTTAGTTATTAGGGATTATAGTGGTCGTTGGATTCAATGTAGACCTTTCCCCATTGCCATTTTCAAATTGTAATTTTCCATGGAGTTTTGCTATTGGCAAGCTACCATTCTTGAATGAAAATACAACCTTTGCCTGTAAACTTTGTCTTTCAGCTTCTTATTTTCTTTGTTATGCAAGATGTCTTTATTGAATTACAACTTAACTCTGAAAATGATAAAAAAATTTAGAAACAGTTTTGAAAACGTGATGGAAAACATTCAAATTTATTTGACTTTAGAAAAATTAAAAGATTCTCTGTCTTCTAAAAACCTTTGGCCGGCGACAACACTCTCATGCCATTATTACAGAAGTCCCCCACAGAGAATTAAAAGTTGGTAGCACTCTTGGATGGATCCTTGGACCAAACTTTGATTTCCAAGTTTGAAGACATCTCCCCAGCATCTTTCTTTTTACTCGTCTGAGTATTTGCACTGAGATCCTACTTTTCTCACTTTATCAAAACTCTCTGTCTCCCTAGAGTCAGCATTTTCATATCATGATCATCGCATCATGTTCAATCATACGCATTTGGCATTTCATTTGTCTATCCCCAGTTGTCGTCTGTCTAACCCCAGATCCAGATTACTGTCTTTTGTTATTTTAAAGTACACTATTGTTGGTACCCCACAGTATGGTTGACCGAGTTTTTTCCCAGCAACACCGGTATCCCCTGCAGAGACCCTTCTTGATGTACCTTAGTACAACCAATACTTCTTTTAAGCCCAATTACCATTGGCATAAAAATCCTTAAGTTGTTTGCTTAAGATTCATAACCGTTTAATTCAACACGCATCCGTGTTTTCCGGACAATTTCCTAAAGTTCTTTTGGACTCTTCATTTAAGGAATTCCCTGAGGTTGGTCGTTTATCTTGTTAAAAAAAAACTCCAACATTTATTTTTATTTGCCAGCTGGTCGCTTAGAGCCATTTGATTTATCTTTAAACGCTTCACATGCTACTCCTAGTATCAGTGTGTTTGCACAGAGCCACTGCCTGAATACTATTTTCATTCTCCAATCCTTGGTTTCAACAGTTACACTTGAACCTGTTGATTTACTATTTTGGACTTATGTTTTTTATTTTATTTCACGACCACCATGTCGATATCTGTTGTTTTATTTCCTGACCACCGTGTCGATATCTGTTATTTTATTTCCTGACCACCGCGTCAATATCTGTTATTTCCATTTTCCGGTCACCGCGTCAATGTCTTTTATTTTATTTCCTGACCACCGTGTCGATATCTGTTATTTTATTTCATGACCACCGTGTCGATATCTGTTATTTTATTTCACGACCACCGTGTCGATATCTGTTATTTTATTTCCTGACCACCGCGTCAATATCTGTTATTTCCATTTTCCGGCCACCGCGTCAATGTCTTTTATTTCCAGACCACCGTGTCGTTGCCTGTTATTTTATTTCCAGACCACCGTGTCGACGCCTGTTATTTTATTTCCAGACCACCGTGTCGACGCCTGTTATTTTATTTCCAGACCACCGTGTCGACGCCTGTTATTTTATTTCCAGACCACCGTGTCGTCACCTATTATTTTATTTCCAGACCACCGTGTCGTTGCCTGTCTCTTATTTCCAGACCACCGTGTCGATATCTATCTTTTTATTTCCTGACCATCGTGTCGTTGCCTGTTATTTTATTCCCTGACCACCGTGTCGAGGTCTGTTATTTTATTTCCCGACCACCGTGTCAATGTCTGTTGTTTTTATTTCATGACCACCGTGTCAATGTCTGTTATTTTTATTTCACGATCACTGTGTTGACGCCTGTCTTTTATTCCCTGACCACCGTGTCGACGTCTATTATTTTATTTCCCGATCACCATGTCGATGTTTGTTTATTCCTGACCTCCGCGTCAATGTCTACTATTTGGTTCTCCTAGCTGCCGAGTCGAGATCTTTTCCATTTTTTCTCAATCACCGAATTGTTGCATTGGAATCCCCAGTAACCGCCTTGAACTTGCTAACTCATAGTCTGTCTTTAATCTCGCGTTTTGTTTTCCGTCTTATGTCATTCTTAGTGCCAGCAGTTACACTTGAACCTGTTGATTTATCATTTTGAATACATCCTGTTTTCGTCTTGTCATCCCCAGCATATGGTTATCCCCATTGAGTTTTCACCCTCTTCTGCATTTCTATGGATCACCATTGCATTTGTCTGCATCATACCATACCCAGCATATTCATCATTAAAAATCAGCATGTTTGGGGTTCATTGCATCTCGCACGTTATATACCCGGCAAAATAAGGAGTCCCTCATGATCTCATAGCATGTCATTGCATTTAGGGGCAAAATTTTCGGTTATTTCTATATTTAAAAACTTTTCACTGCGATTTTGTGAGGATTAATATTCCTCATGCCATCTGGTGAAGTTATTTAAATAGTGGCAACTGTCACACCCCAAATTTTACCCCTAACTTTTCATATCAGGCATTCTGGGTGTGTTGTAGAACATTTTGGATTTACAACAGTTTTCGGAATTTTGTTCCCTTGAGTCGTACGATTAGGTTTTACTTTGAATTATCGGTCTAGTTGCAAATTTAAACTAATTCTAATTTATTTTAACTAATAGTCAAATTTTATTTCTAAACATGATTTTGTGTTTCTATTCAAGTTCTTAAATTAAAAAAAAAAATTATTTTTCTACTTCAAATTTGTAATTCATTCCTAAATTTTTTTTTTAAAACTTAAATTTTCATTTATTTTCAAAGTTGTTGTTAAAAAAGTGTAATTTTATTTCCAACTTCCAAAGTTTTATATCTATTTCCAATTTTCAAGGTTTTATTTCTAAATATAATTTTAGTTTTTAACTTTTTATTTTTAATTCACTTTCTTTTAGTTTCTATTTCTAATTTAATTCCAGTTTCTAATTTTATTTTTAATTTATGTTTTTTAAGATTCTATTTCTAACTTAATTCCAATTATCAATTTTTCAATTCACTTTTCAATTTTTTTTTTTTCATTTCCTAATTTTATTTACTCTTTTAATTTCAAGTCCAAACTCATAACTCTAATTTTCATTTACCATTTATTTCCATTCTAATTTAATTTTTTTTAATTTTTACTCATCTATTTATTTTTGGTTTAATTTATATTTCTAATTCCAAATTCATAGTTTAAAGTCCAAGCTTATTTCTAAATCTCAAGTTCACATAAGTTTCAATTTCAAGTTTCAATTCATAATATTATTCCAACCTCATTTCAATTTTATTTTTCAAGTTTCAATTCAAGTATCCATGTCTATGATTAATAGATTCATGTCCATTCATTTTTAAATTCATCTGTTTGTTCAACACATATTTTTCTTTCTTTCTTTCTTCAAATTTTTTACACTATCCATTAAATTTATTTATTTTGTTATCCAATTCCAAATATCCATATTATCCATTAAAAATCATTTCATTATCCATTTAATGTTCAAATATCCATTTTTTTGTTTAAATTCATTTTTCTAATATTTCATCCATTTTATTTTATCTACCCTTATTCTCATATTCCATAAGCCATTAAAATTCATAAAAAAATCATCTATGAAAAACAGTTGGCCCATAGAACAAAAGTCCATCACTACAAGATGCTTCACTCAAAAATATTTCAGCCAAGTGATATGAAGCCATTTCAAAACAACTCCACATATAGTGAGTCCAAAAAGATAGTACCAATGCCATGTCTGAAAACGTACACACGCTTGCCAACAAACACTCCAACCCAATTTTGTGCAATTTTTCTATGAAATGACTTCCTGCAACCAACAGCGACAATACAGCCTTGACCTGCACATTTTCAGCAGTCAACAACAAGGATCGAGACTTTCTGCAAACCGAAAGTGCCTACACCTCAGCTCTTGCACCAAAAATGTGCTATAGCTCTCCTGCACAAGCCAGAACACATCAGGAAAAATTCAGAAAAAACTTCAAACAATAAGAAATAACAGCAAGACATTTGGTTGGTTTTGTGAGAAATTAGTAAAAAGGAGAAAGTATAGACCTGCTGCAGAGCAGGGTCGCAGTTTGCAGATGTTTACACCAATTTTTGGTAATGTAAACAACCATTATCCATTAACACTTTAGGACCGGATAAAAGTCATTTTACAATGTTCGTTCAAGTCTCGCGGTTTATGATATCAGTTCATGCATTATTTAAGAACAAAATCATTGTTCTTATTAGTGTTAGAATTGTTTCCAACAACTTTATAAAACAAGTTGTCTCATGGCAACTTAAAAGAAATAACACTCAAATGAGCATTTAAAAGAAAGAAAAATAAAGGAAATGAAAAGAAATGTAGAATTGCAAAATGAAAAGGAAAATAAAGCACAAACATAATAATTTTAAATTGAAGAGAATGTAAAGGGTGGATGGAATCCATCTTTGTTCGTCCCTGAACCCGTTTGCCCTTGCGGCGTGGGTGTTACAAGACTTTCAAAAAATAGGATCCAACCTCTAATACATAGTAATTACTACTATTTATAGAGAAAAGAAAACAACTTTCTACATCTAAGATTATAACAAGTGTCTTATTAATAATTTCCTCAATCTAAGAATGACACATGTCCATTTGGATAACTTCTGATAACTTCCAATAACTTCCGTGTAGGACTTGTTTGCTTGATTGATATGATGAATCAATATTTGACTCTTTGAATGAGTTTTTCGACTGCCTTTTTCGAATCCCTCTTTGAATATCTTATAACATGCCATTTCTAGTTGAAAATAAAGCCTTCGACATCCATCCATTTGCTGCATATAATTTGGTTGACAATCGAAATAAAATTCCTTCGACATCCATCCATTTGCTGCATATAATTCGGTTGACAATCGAAATAAAAATAATTTAATTTTATATATTAACAGCAGGTAATATGAAAACAACTCTTTTTGAGTCAACATCAATGACCTGCACTTTGTTTACACCAGAATGTGAAAGAAGCTCTTCCCCCCATGAAAAATACCTGCCACCAAAAGGGACTTAACATCAGGACTAAACAGAGGACTGTTTTTTTTATCAGGTTAATCAACAAATTGGACTCAAAAGAAACAAAATTCTTCCAATATATGGGGTTTGATTTTACCAGTTTGAGGGGGGATACACATCCCAAAGCCTGTTTCATTTTGTTTACACCAAATGGTGAAAAGCTCTTGCTCCAAAGAAACAAAAACCTGCAATTGAAAGCAACCAAGTACCAATATCAAACAAAATCCCTGATAAACAAACATTTTTTCAACAAGTTTTAGGAGGGATTTTCGAAAACTGAATGAGAAGAGGCTATATATGAGGAATATTAGAGTTGAAGAGGGACAGAACCTTCAAAACAAAAATGACCCAAACACATAAAAAAAACACACCGAGACTTACGATAACTCTGTTTCTTCACCGCAACCATCGCGTAGGTCCTCACGAAAAGGACGCGGAAACCACCATCAAGCACTCAACCTTTGTCACCACTTCACGAACCCTTTCCTCTTCGTCCTCAACACAGACCCTCGCCCAAACCACCGCGTGACCTTCATCAAACAAACCACCCTTCAACCACCCTTCGCCACCTCTCAAAACTCCAAATTGCCGTCTGAACTTACAAGTGAATCAACATCCAAGCCGCAAACCCTTCATCGCCGCCACCTCGCAACAAGCAGCAATAAAAAGTGGAGAAACAGAAGAACTGACAAAAGGAGAAGAAGAGCAAGCGGAAGTTACGAAAAACAAAAGACTCACCGTCGGCGTTGAAGCTCTCCTTTTCGGTAGTTCTTTGGTACTTTCAATTTTTTTATCCATTTGTAGTTTTCTCATTTCGATTCTTCTCCTTTATGCTTCAATTTTCACCATGCTTGTATGATGTGATCGCTTATGGATAACGATTTCCGGGGTTAGGGTTTCATGTTTATGTAAATTTTTGTTTGAAATCTTGCGATGATGACAATGATACAATGTTGGTGTGTTTCTTTTCTGAAAAGAGAAACCCAACTAAGTTGAGTTGAATCATAATTCTCCGAGAGAGAAAGATACGTTGAAGAGTGAGAGAGACAGAGAGTTGGTGAGAGCAGAAGATTTGAGAGGTTGGAGTGTTGAAATACTTGTTCTGTTTTTTTTAGAAATAGAAAACAGCGGCCGTTTTTTCCTCTTTTAGGGTTTCATTCCCTTTCACACTCTAAACTGAACCGGGCCCGGGTCAGACCCGACCCGGCCGGTTTCGCCCTATAGCAGTTGGGCCACCCCCATTCTTAAACGCCCCCTAGTTTACCATGCCTGGCCCGTTTTTTCTTTCTTTTTCTTCCTAATTTTCTTTTATTTTATTTAGTTAACCATTAGTTTATTTTGTTTAGAAAAATAGTTATGTTAATTAAGTATGATAAACATTTTTTTTTTAAATTATTAAGTCTGTTAAATTATATTCTATTTACTTATTTGTTTTCCTATAAAAATATAATAATAGTAATATTAATTTTTAATTTAGTTAATTAATTAATTACTTCTCCATAATTTTTTTTTTGCTTATATGATGTACATTTGTGTTTCTTGCTCCCTATTTAGCTATGTGATGGTAATGTATGACTTGCACGACTTGAATTTCGCTCTCTCTCTTTTCGACTATAGTATGTTAATCAAGACACGAACATAACGTTTCTAAGCAACAATTAAAATATTTTCTTCAAACATAAATTTAATTTCTTGGTCCAACGCCAAGTTAGCAAATCTCGTCTACATTTAGCACATACGTAAGTCGATCATTATGTGATCGCCGTCTGCACATTTTCGCGTATCTTAAATAATTTAACAAGGAATAGAGCCCCAGAGTCTAGCACTCCGCACGTTCTAGAACGAATCACAACTGGGCTAGCCCCACGCGTAACGTCGTTCATTCCTTCGTTATTAATTACATTAATTCTAAGCGTCTGAAAAACAATTATTCAATTTATTTAATTAATTAGTGTACGAAAACAGAACTCCGGAGTCTAGCATTCCGCACGTTCTAAAATGGACTACAGCTGGGCTAGCCCCACGCAACGTGGTCCATTCGTCTTCCGTATATCAAAATAAATAATCGTATATTAAATACGAAAACAGAACTCCGGAGTCTAGCATTCCGCACGTTCTAAAATGGACTACAGTCGGGCTAGCCCCACGCAACGTGGTCCATTCGCCTTCCGTATTTCAAAATAAATAATCGTATATTAAATACGAAAACAGAACTCCGGAGTCTAGCATTCCGCACGTTCTGGATTGGACCGCTACTGGGCTAGCCCCACGTGATGTGTTCAATCATCATTCGTATATCAAAATATTCAAATCCTTTTTTATAAATTAAATTACGAAAGAACTGAACTCCGGAATCCAGCATTTCGCACGTTCTAAAATGGACTGCAATTGGGCAAGCCCCACGCAACGTGGTCTGTTCACTCTTTCATTTCTCTTAAGAACAACTTAAAACTTACCAACCAATTTAAATCAATTTTCATAATTAATTATCGAAAGACGGAACTCTGGAGTCTAGCACTCCGCACGTTTTGGAATGAAACGCTCCTGGGCTAGCCCCACGCGACGTGGTTCATTCGGCCTTTCGTTTAAAACACCTTAACAAAAGTCAAACACTTTTCTCTAAATGAACATTTTTTAAATCATTCTATATCTCGAACAAGCTAGTGCTTCAGCCTCCACCGCGAGTATAAGCCAACGCTTAGCAGTAGAATGCATTTTCAAACAATCGTTCATTTAAAAACCACAAACCGTAGTAGCACGAACTACGAAGCTCTGACTTTCCCATTGCACAAGGAAATACGTAGGCACGGGGATTTTAATCCTTCGCGAGCACAATAATAAAAAAATTAATCATTTCTCCACCCTAATAAAAAATTTATTTATTTCCCCGTCTAAAGCACAATATTAAAAAACATTTAATCTTTTCTCCGTCTTAATACTAATAATAACTTATTTTCTTAGAACAAACATATTAACAGACATTTAGAAGACAAAAATTTAAGATCAAACATTTAATCGCATAATTAGCTAAGAGGTTCCCGTTGAGTACAACGGATGTGAGGGGTGCTAATACCTTCCCCTTGCGTAACCGACTCCCGAACTTAGAATTTGGTTTCGTTAACCATTTCTTATCCTTTATTAGGTTGTATCTATATCTTCCTTTTCTCTCGTAGAATAAATAGAATTAGGTGGCGACTCTGTGTTGTTTATCTTAGGATCGTATTTTTCGAGGTACGACACTAGGCATCATACAAACATAGTGCAATGCATTTGAACCAAAATTGTGCCTTGGATTGCAAGTTTCCACAAGACATTTTCATGAAATTCTCAAAGAGGGAAAAGTTGCAAAACCTCTTGAAACCTTCCCTCCACTTGTGCCAGCTGCATAAAACCAATCCTATGGCCCTCCATGAATCTTGCTGAGGCCAGACACCCCTTGAAGCCAGCTCTGCCATGACCCATGCTTGAGGTACAAAGTTGTTGACTTTTTTGCAACTTGCCCATACCAATCAAACCATGCCACTAACCACTCTCTGACCAATCAAGACATTACATACAAATATTATGGCGCTCATTTGACACAAGAAGCAAGCCTGAAACCTCCAAGAACTCATCATTCACAAAAATCCCAAAAAGCTTCCCTTCTTCGATTCTCAAAATCCAGCCATCAAACCTCAAAACAAACTTCACCAATCATCTTCAAATGGTCCATAGAACACAAAGCACCCTCTGAAAAGCCCTAAAACACAGCCAAACCAAAACACGATTCCTGGTGCAGAGGAGTTGTACCTATCAAACCAAGCCACACAAACTTGTTCTAAGCATTGCAACATCATCAGGGGGTTCATTGGAGGTGGATTGAACCAAGAAAGAGTCCAGAAATCTCAGGGAGTGAAAGCTTCATCTCAGGTAGCTCCTTAGAACTTTTTTTCCAGAAGCCTTATTTCATGTTCTAGAAATGTTCCCCATGCTCTCCTGATCACACTGCACTTGTTGGTTTTGAAAATGATGAAGAAACAAGCATGAACCGTATCTCTGAAACTTTGACCTAAATTTTGTTCTTCTTCGATTCTCTTTGTATATGCATGATTATTTGTTTTTGTTGCTGGATTTGAGTTTTTGATGTTTAAAGATTAATTCTGGAGATTTTGGTGAGTTTTTATGGAGGTTTGAGTGAACTCAGGGGAGGGGGTGCCGGAGAAGATGACCGAAGCTAGCTCCGGTCACCTGAAAATAATTAGGGTTTCTAATTAGGGTTTAGTTCCCAGTTTGAATGTGAGCTGTCAGATGTTGATTAGCGCGTAATTAGAGGGCCAGGATTTGGCCACTTAATTTTAATTAGATTAATTAATTAGGTTTAATATTTAATTAGCCAGATTTGATCTGGGCCTTTGAAACACGCTCCAGTCAACTCCCTCCCTTTTTATTTGAATCTGGACCTTTGGATGCGTTTACTTTCCATTTATTTTATTTTTATTTTATTTTTGTTCATTTCTTTTGCATATTTTATTTAAAATAGTTAAAAACATCACAAAAATATAATCTTTTGCATTTCTGATCCAAATATTTTTCTCAACCCAAAAATGATTTTTATTTTATTTTTTGCATTAAAGAAGTAATTTTTAAATTTTTAAATGTTATTTTTAACTAATTAATGGATTTTAATTAATTAAAAATACATTTAGGTTTCTAAAAATCACCAAAAAATTCATGAACCATTTCAATACATTTAGAAACATTTTCAAACTCATCATACAAATTTATTTTTAGGTTTGATCATAATTTCACAATTTTCTTTGAATTAGGGTTCTTAAAAAATTACATTTTCTAACCCTAACTTGAAAAATTCATTTCTGCCTAACCATGATGAGTTTGAACTTGATTCTGTTTGCATTGTTTCAAATATTGCATTTAGTTTATAGATTATTTTTCTCATGAATTTATCTTGCATTTTCAATTTGATTTGCATTTTCCCTTGAGAATCACCCAAAAAACCTAGCAAACTTAGAAAATTCATAACTTTCAATAGGTTTAGCTTCTGACTTTATCCTTTGGGGTGTGATCTTATGTGGGTTTAGGGTTTGATTGAGTTTGATTTCAATTTTTATCCTATCGAATGCTTCTGTTTTGGTCATTTGCATCTCATACATTCATAAAACCCTAATTTCTCATGTTCATTTGCATTCATCTTTGCATATCATCATGTGAACTTGCCAAGACATTTAAAGCATTCATATGACATCTTAGACATCTTAGGACATGCTTGAACATTTCTTGATCATTTCTTCATTCATTTGCTATGTCTTGCATTCATTACATTTCATAAACATCCATGTGTTTTCAAACTTCTAAGCATGCTTCCTTGCATCTCATCTTTGTATGATCATTCATATGCATATTGTATGACTTTGCATCATCTCATATGCAATTTGCATTGCATAATCACTTCTGACTTTGGTTTTTGCATATCATTTCATTTCATTTCCTTTTACTTTATGACTTATGCATCCATACTAACATTTTCAGGAACTTTTGGTAAGTTATTTGGGAGGTGGATTTGCCTTCACTTCCCATCTTTTCTCATCATTCATATGCATACTTACTTGTCTTTGAAGTGAACTTGTTCACTTGTGTTCCATCCTTCTTACTTTCTTTCTTTCAAGTTACTTATCTTCTTCAGGAAGTAAGTAACTTGTTCTTCTTTCCCCTTCTCTTTTCATCTGCTTCTTCCATTGGTGGACTTGAAGATATTTTCTCTTAAGCTTAACAAACCATAGGATACCCAAGCATGATAAATTTTAGTGTTGTGTATATTACGCCTTTATCTTTTACCTTTGAGTCTCCTTGAGTCTCTCTTCTCATCTCAATAATCCGAGACTAAACTCTTAAAGTTTTAGGACTTTGGAATTAAGCTTATGCCTGCATCCTTCTCTTAGGATGGAATGTATAACTTTAATCTAAGTGTTAAACCTTTAATTTGTTTACACCTCTTAATCAAATCACATTAATAATCACCAAGACTTTATCTTGTAACTTGGGCCTTACATTAGGGTTCTATCTCTTCCTTATGGTTAAGAGGGACTAACCCTAGTGTTTATTGGACAAGTCCCCCTCAAGTTGTCTTACAAACCATAAAATTCATTTCTTAATCTCACCCTATAATTAAAATCCATTTAATAAAGGTTTTTTATATAATGAATTTAATCCTTAACCATGGATTAAATTGAGGTATCTTCCTCAGCTTAAGTGTTCTCATTTATTATCTTTCTATTAGGATGGTGTAATGAGTTCACTAATCTGTGATTAGAGATTAAACTCATTACTTAACACTAAACAAAAATCCAAAAACATCTAATTAATCACACGTAGGTTAATGATCTTATCCTACATCATCATGGTAATTAAGTTGAGATGCTTATCTCATACTTAAGTATGCTCATTATCCCTAATCAGGGAGGATATAATGGGTTTACAAGCCTTTGATTTAGGCTTAAGCTCATAATCCTATGCAAAACACCAAAAACAATAAAAAAAACTGAAAAACCCAAAAAAAAACAATAATCGTCTCCTCCGGGATTCTTTTCTCATCAAACTCATTCATAAACGAGAACTTGCTTATTCCGTCTAATGCAAGACAGTTAACACTCGAGTCAGACGAGTCATACATAGACAAGTAAGCAGTTCACAGTCAATTTATTTTCAGTCTCTTTGAGTCGAACTACGGTGTTCTGACTTCCTCATTGCACGAGAGGATACGTAGGCATAACTTAACAATTATCGAACAAAAGTCTCTATGTTTTCCCCCTCTTTCAACTTTCTTTCTAAGCCTCAGTTCCTGAGCACTTCACCATTTTGCACTGACACCTGTACATTCATTCTTAGCTTTTGCATACAGATAACACACACTACCCCTTTAAACACAATCTTGTAAGCGTGGATCCCGTCGAGTACGACGGACAATCTGGGTGCTAATATCTTCCCAGGTTGTAACCAACCCCCTTTCTTAGTTTCTCTGGTTCACAACCGTCTTATCCATCTCTTTCTAGGTTTATGCAGCATTACCTTTCCTTCGGGATAAAAATGCCTAGTTGGCGACTCTATTCAATTCATTCCTTTTTCTCTTTTCTCCGACCGTTCGCGTCTGCACCGGGATGCAAATCTTCGGGAGCGACAGTAGTTCTACAAGATGGATGTAGGTAGTTCTACATGTTAGGATAAAGAAGATGAAGGTGTTGTTGGTTAGGTAAAGAAGATAAAGTTGGTTGGGAAAAGAAGATGAAGTACCAGAGAGTTGTTTTATTAATTTTTCAAAAAATCAAAATGTGAGGGACTTAATTGCCCTATTAATAAATATGAGATTACATGTAATGTTGTATGCATGATTTAATCCTATGTGGCAATGGAAGGGTTTAGAGTTTCTTTCTAATTGGCTTTTTCAAAAAAGTCAATCTAATGACTTTACCATAGGATTTTGGAAAAGGAATATGAATGTATTTAATTGAATGAAATTGTACTATTACATATGATACCTCTCTATTTATAATGAGATTGCTTACACATTAAGCAATGTCAAACTGACTAATTAACTTCAATAAATTATCAAGCTCTGTTGAATACTGGTTACTCCGACTTCGACTCTCTGAGAGAATACTGGTTACTTCGACTTTGACTAGGTGTATTCAACTCTATGTCGAATACATGCATCTTCTTCTCCCATAAATTGTATTCGACCTTCTGTCGAATACATGCATATTCGACTCCTACTTTAATGATCATATTCAACTTCAACTCAGTTGAATTTTATACTTTACACAAGTGATTAACACACGGAATTACATATTTAACGATTACTATATAACCTTGAAAAATATGGATTCTCATCGAATATAGGTGCATGTTTATTAAACTCTTATTTTTCAACTAAAAAACAGAGCACTCCTTAGTGACGTGACAACATATGTTAATTAGGCATGTTACATGTTATGAAATACCTACAAGCACACAAGATCATCGTTGCAGAGACAAGAACCAGATATATCCATTTCGTTCATCTCCTAAAATGTGATACATGAGAGCCTTCCAAGGCATTAATTTACTATAATTTTGATGTCTTTTGTCGATCTAATCTTACTAGATCCTTTCTTAAAATCTTTCCTGTGATTGACTTTGGAATCTTGTCTATAAAAGTCACTCTCCGCAACCTTTTGTATGTTGCAACCTGGACAAAGAAAACAAACCAATCAACAAGTGAAGAAAACAAACAACCTCCAAACTCTTGCATATGCCACCTTTACAAGTATTGGTTATTGTTAAAAAGAATACTTCAAGATATACAATCTACTTCTGCACTTGATATATATATATATATATTATTTTTCTTAAAAGTGATTTTCTGAATATCCCTAGCTTACCTGTTTTGCTACAAATTTCTTAATGTCTTCTTCAGTTATCGAGCTATTGGGAGATCGAACAACAAAGGCCACAGGAACCTCACCAGCATTGGCATCGCGGGATCTGATTTGGAATCGACATCATGAGTCACTAAAATGTTTTAAATATTCATACAATATAAATAAACAATTACTTCAGATTCTGCATGAAGATATGACTAACGGGATCACTCCAGCATCAGAAATTTCAGGATGAGTAACAAGCAAGTCTTCAAGTTGAGCTGGCGCAACCTAATACGAAAAATGAGTATATGATGTACTTGTTTAGAACTAATTTTGCTGATATCATGCAAATTGTATGGTGGAAAAATAGTTGTTTCAATTTTTATAATTTAAATCCTTAAACTGATAAGGGAAAATCATACTTGATATCCATTACACTTGATAAGCTCTTTTATTCTATCTACAACAAATAACTGTCCCTTTTCATCAAAATATCCAAGATCTCCGGTAATCATCCAACCCTCATCAGTTATTGTATGCTTTGTTGCTTCTAGATTGTTGAAATATCCTGAAAAAAGATATATGCAATATAGATTCTAAATAGAATCATATTAATTTTAATATAAACAGACAAGTATTAAAGATCTTACCTTTCATCATAGTAGGTCCTCGTAACCAAATCTCTCCTACTTGATTCGGTGGTAGGGTCTTCGATGTTTCTAAACTAACAATTTGAGATTCTACACTTGGAAGCAGTGCTCCACTTGAACCTAACCCACAAAGGAACCATTTTTCCCTTGAATTTTCTACAGAAACAAGTCCACATGCTTCCGTCAAGCCATACCCCTGTCACAATGATTCAATAAAATATTCAAATTATCACTACAAATATTTTAAATTTTTAAATTATTCTTAGCTATACCTGAACAACAATTTTAGGTTGAGATAGAATTTTAGCACACTCCTGCATCACATCTTTTCCCAAAGGAGCAGCACCACAGGCAAGCTTTTTCAGGGACGACAAGTCATAACGGCTCACAACTTGACGCCCCTTAACGAGCTCCATCATCACCGGAGGAGCAATAGACAAATGTGTCACCCTAAACTTCTCAATAGCAGCCAAAGTCTTCTCCAGTTCAAATCTAACCATTGACACCACTGTATTCCCTCTACGCAGATGCGTGTACGTTATCACGGCCAATCCCATCACGTGATGCATGGGCACCAAACATAAGGCCACATTCTTCCCTTCGCCGTAATAATCCTGATCCGCTGCTCCCGCCAATGCCGTCGCTATGAAGTTTCGATGAGTCAGCATCACTCCCTTACTTCTTCCGGTGGTTCCTGAAGAGTATAGGATCACCGCCACGTCAGATTGCGAAACCACACCGTTTGCATGAATCTCGTCGGGGCTCTTGTTTGACTCTCTGGTAAGATCCTCGTAGTCCCAAATCAAAGAACTGGGTATTTTCGAGGATAATACTCTGGTTGAAGCATCATCAAGCAATATTGAAGGTAAATTCAAATGTAATGGTTCGATTTTGTGTAGAAGCTCCAATACAGTAACGATGAGTTTGGGATTGGAGTCATGGATTTGGTTAGAGAGTTCAGAGACGGTGTATAAAGGACTGCATGTGGTGGTAATAGCGCCTATGGAAACTATAGCTAAGAAGCAGACAGGGAAGCGTATGGAGTTAGGTGCGAATAGCAAAACCACGTCGCCTCTTTGGATACCGAGGCGGAGTAAGGAGCGGGAGAGGGCGGTGACTTGAGTTTTAAGTTGACGGAAGGTCAGGGAGTCACCGGTTTGAGCATCCGTGAGGGCGACGGTGTCGGCGAGGGAGGAAGTGGATTGGAAGAGGAAGGAGGTTAGGGAGAGATTGGGAACGGTAGGAAGAAGGATGGGTTGTCTTGGTGACGAATACGTCATCGTTTTGAGGTCGAAGCAGTTTTTCGCCATTGTTTTGTTAGGTGAGTGTGTTGAACTTGGATATTTGTTTTTTCTTTCTTTTTTGTGTGATTGGTTTGATATTATTTGCTTAATGGAAGAGAAGTGTTGAATTTCACATTTCTTCTCTTTGTTTATCACGATCTTCGATCCAATCGTTCAAGATGATTGGCTCTTTATGATCAACAGTCAATGCCTACTTCACTATCGAATCAACGCATAAACTAACACATATCCATCTTAGACTTTAAGAAAACAAATGTAGTATTTTGAAACCTTCTTTCCAATTTTAACATGTCCCATTTATTTGAAAGTAAAAATGTTTCAACCTTCTCTATAAAAGTGATAAGACTTTTAAAGGTTGAAAAAGAAGTTTCAATTAACTGATTTTGATTTTGGACCAAATCAATTAATTGAGACATGTGTTAAAATTGGAAAGAAGGTTAAAATCAATTAATTGGGACATGCCTTTTTTAATTGATTTGGACTAACTTCTTGTTCATTCCTATTATATAAATAAATAAATAATATTTAGTATTATTTTATAATAAAAAACAAACGATTTAAGTCAATAACTCCAAAAAAAAAAAACTACAATGCAATGTTTTAAAAGAACCATAGAACCGATTTGTCTAATCGGTTGGATCGAAAATCAGAATTGAATCGGTTCAGTGAATTTTTCAAAATTGTTAATCGATCAAAATCAAAATTAAATTAAATTATTTAAAATTGTTCCAATCAAAGAATAAGAATCAGTCTTTTAAAATTGCTTGGTTTTAATGAATGCATCAAATTAGCTATTTAAAAAGAAAAAAACAAAGTTTAAAGGTTAATATGTCAATATAATAACTTAAAACATTGCTGAATCAAAAAAAATGTTTCTTAATTTTCTTACAACCATACAAACTTAGTTCTATCATTATTATAGTGTTTCTTTGAACCACACTTCATTATCATTGTCTAACTCAATATTGATTAAATATTGTTTTTTATTGTCGATGATCGTGGTTTAACTCAAATTTGCTTATTGCTTCAATTAATTATATTGTATTGTCGTTCAATTCAAATTTACTTATTGCTTCAATTAATTATGTTGTAATGTGTATTTTTGATAATTTTATCTTATTTAATTTATGTATTTTTGCATTTTTAATTATTTAAATTTTATTTTAGTTATTATGTTTTATTATTTTAATTTTGATTTGAATTAGTTTAACTTATTTTATTTTAATTCTTTAATTTGTTCAAATTATTCTTAAATGAAGGTTGAAGAAATTAAGTGTATATCTATGTTGTGTTATTATATCTATATTATTGATATTGTTATATTAAGTTTGTAATAGATTTTTGAAATATTTATTTTATTAAGTTGTGAATATATAATTGTGTGTGACATACCTATGAAATTTAATTTTATATTATGAATTTATTTAATAAATGATTCGACTGTATATTTAATTAGTTGAATCAATTGAACCTTAAACTAAATATTTCACTAGTTCAGATTCCGGTCCGATTTTTAAAAAATTGGTTAAATTGTGGTTTTATTTCATCACTTTTATAATAAACTCATTTTTAATGCCATCAATTATCTCTCAAACGTTTAAAAAAAAACTACTAAAATTACAAGAAGAGGGGGTTGAGTATTGGTCATCATTCTCATTTTCTTTACAGAAGCAAAATCAATTCATTTTATTAATCAATTGACATTCAATACAAAAAGGATTCAAGTGAAAACTACTATCTCTAGTCAAAGAATGGGTTGCTTTACCTAACAAATGGACAACCAAATTTGTTTGGTGTTTAATAGTCTTTACCTGAAAGTCATAATGAATTGCTAATAAGTTCTTACTACTATAAATGATCAAACTAAATTCCGAGAAATTATACCTTGTACCCCTTGTTCGCTGTGGTTTCTGGCGAACAACCTCTGGTTAACCAATCTCTTCAGAAAACTGGGTTACGTGCAGGACCAACCAAACAAGTCCTGGGATACATGTGCATTAGTTCTGTCGAAATACTCTTAGAATTGATGATTGATTTGTGTCAGATAATGTCAAAGTGTTAAGAACTTTGATTTTTAAAGTAAAGTAAATTTTAAGTTAAAAATGAAGTAAAGTTAAAAGTTTTGAACAAGAAAAGAATAAATGTCGAAGGCTAAAAACTTGCAAAAAAATAAATAAAGCTTGAAAATGACATTAAACTTGATAAATGAACAAGTAATTTAAATGACTTTGAAATATAACTGGTGTTCAAACGTACATTGTTCCAAATCTTAGACTCATTTTCTCTCACACTGGGTACTTAGAGTTTTTTACAGGAATTTTGTATCAATTTTCACACGCCTATTCTAAACACAAACTATCCTATTTATATACAAACAAAATAACTGTTTAGAACGGAAAAACTATAACTAAATGACAAGTGTCAGCCTGCATGCAATTCTCTTCTCTGAAACTTCCAAGTGTCCAAACTGCCAAAGGTTACAACCTTTTGAATTTGAATTCCCTTCCTTGGTGACGAAACCTTGTAACTCTTCAGACTGTCGAAGCCCTTTAAAGAAGAAACAAACTCTTCAGTACTTGCCAAACACTTTCTTTTGTCAAACATCCTCTTCTGTCGAAATCGTTGAAAGAACATCTTCTGTCAAACACTTAGCTACAAATAACTTTCCAACTTTATTCTGCCAGAACACTATTTGTATTTCTGTCGAAATAATGGAGTTTTGAACCTTGTCAGCAATTCTTGAATCCTCTTCCTTTGATTGTCCTTCGACAAAGGTGACCTCAAGCCCTTAATTTCAGTCTTGTCGAAATTATGAGTTTACAAATTGCCCCCCAGCAAAGATGTTTTCGACTATCCTTGGAGAAATATCTTTTGCTGTCGAAGTGACCTTTGACTTCCTGTCAGTTGCATTTATTGTAAAGTGACTTTGTTGAGTCCCAAGAAAACATCATGATTTCCACTTTATGAAAACGTCATGTCTAGCCCACGTTTTTACACAATCTCCCATAACCCTACATTGTAGGTGAATCATGGCCTCCTACCAACTGCCACTTTCTAACTTCCACCAATGGATCAGAAACGCACGTCTCCACTTCCCAACTGAAAATCTTTTCATTTTCCTTTTTCTTTATTAGTCATTTATTTCATCCTCTATAAATACTACTTTCAACAACATTTCACACTTTCCATCTTCTCAAACTCTTCTCTTACCCAAACGTAAGACTCCATTTCAAGACCTTCCAAGCTTCTGTTCTTTCAAACTCTCCATCAAATCAATGGCTCCCCCAAAGACTACTACTGGCCGCAGCGCAAAGAAGACCAAGAAGACTATGGATCTTCCTCCTGCTCACGTACTGCTTGGGCCTACACAAACACAGCACCAACAGTACTTTCCAGAACCCCCAAATGAAAGGGAAAAGGCAAGCATTTACAAATCACAGGTAATGATTCCCATTTCTGTTTCTGGAGTTCATCATGCTATGTTAGGTCCTATTTTTGATCCCACTGGAAGCCATGCGTAGGATGGAGGTACATGGAACAGTAAGCATTGTCGGAAGCTGTTAAGTCGAAAGCAGCAGGATTGCATGGTGCTATATGGGCTAGATTTTTGTCGAAGTTACGTCCAGTGACATTGTTCACATCAGCTGTGAAGTAACTCTGATCTGCTTCTATGTTTTCGACAATCCCATCTGGCCTCCAGATTGCTATCCTTTGATGCATGGAGGATGGTACAGCCCCAATCCCATGGATCCATTCTCTTCCCAACAGTAAGTTGTAATTTGCCTTTGATGCTATCACCACAAACATGGTAGGCCTGGTGATGGATCCTACAGTCAAGTTAAGTTGTATTACTCCCAGTGTTGTTCCTACTTTACCTTCATAGTTGGACAACACCATATTGTGAGGCTTAGTGTCGGAGTCATCTTTTCCAATCCTCTTTATCATGTAATGAGGAATTAAATTTACAGCTGCTCCACCATCTATCAGAATTTTGTTGACACCCACACCTTCTATCTTTCCTTTTATGAAGAAAGGCTTTAAGTGAGCCTTCATTGCATCATCTGGCTTTTCGAAGAAAGCATTTTGCTCTTCGACACAACCATTGTTCATTATGTAGTAGCATACAGGCTTCAAGCCTATGCTGTCATCTGCCATGTCGTCCTCTTCATCTTCGACTTCCATTATCCTGTTGTAAACACCCCAAATTTGCCCTCACCCATTCACACCATGGCTTGTGATCATTTCATATACATGAACACAATCATACCATCTCATATTACATTTTTGATTCACTGCATTGTTTCAAAGTCATCTGCATCTAGGGTTTGTGATCTGAGCAATCCAAGAGCTTCTTGAGCCACTTCAAAGGCCACCAATCATTTCAAAAGGGATCCATGTGTCATATTACATCCACTCAAGGTCCAAAATGCAAAAGAATCACAGGAACTGGGATTGGTGTGGATGCAGAGCCAAGTTTGACTGCACAATTGACCTAAAATTAGGGTTTTGGTTTCAGAGGCCATAACTCCAAAATTTTTGGTCATTCTTGTTTCTATTGGTCTCTATATGGTATAGGGATTATGCATATCAAGTTTCATGAAGAAATTCCATGGGGAAGTCATCTGATCAAGAGTTGACTTTTCAGACAAGTCAGTGCAAAATCAGGGCATCTGAGGCCCCCAATGACCCAACCAATGGGCATTCTTCATCAATTTGAGTGTATATGATCTTTATTTGATCATGGAAGAAGTTTGAAGTTCACAAAAATCAAGAATTTGAAGTTTTTGCAAAGTTGACTTTTTAGGGCATGGTTGACTTTTCAAGAATATGTCATTTTGTGCCATTTTTCAAGCCTTGATTCTTGATCCAAAAATGCTTCAAATGAGAAAACCTTGGTCATGAAAGTTGTAGAATACATTTTTACCTTTTCAAAAAGTACAAGAACATGATCTAATTCATTTTGGATCAAAAGTTATGGTGTGACAAAGTTGGCCAAAATCATTGATTTTCAAGATGTGCACTAAATGGAAAGTTTGCAAAATCATGAACCAAGGCTGTTTGTAACTTCTAGTTCACTTCAAACCAAGGTACAAACATCACATAAGTCCTAAAAATCAGAACTTGACCAAAAGATCACATGTTCATGGTTTGTGTAACAAAGCATTTTCATGAAGTTTCAAAAGCAAGCAACTTGCAAAAACTATCATCACATCTCACCCACTTGATTTCTTGGATGCTGAACCAGCCATAGCATCTCACCTCACCATGCTGCGCCAGCCCTAGCCCTTGTACCAAGCCTAGCACCAAGCCATACCTTTCCTTACAAAAAGTTGACTTTGGGCAAAAGCAAACATCCCAATCACAGCAGGCCATGTCACATCCTCTGGCCAATTGGGATTGTTTATACTTTCCATTTGCTAGCCAAACATAATACCAAGCCAAGCTGAAACAGGCCAGAGCAACACATTCACAAAAACACTCCATTTTGCATTTTCCTTCGAATCTGTCTCCACAGGCCTCAAACACTAAAACAAATCCCACTACTCATCTCACCATGTATTATGGATCACAAACCAACAAAGCATAAGCCTGAAACCAGCATGAACTGAGCTTCACCATTTCTCATCCTCAAAACCAGAACTCTTCGAATCCCTTTATCCAACCATCAAACACACCATTTTTCTTCACCAGCAAGTCAAACACATCAAAAGGAACCAAAACCACCCATCACATTGATCTGAAACAGCCTATACACAAACTCCATTTTCTGCTATATCAGATTAGAATCTCTCAAAATAGCTTGCTTAAGCTCATTCCAAGCCTGCCATTAGCACCAGGGGAGTCAGTGGAGCAAGCTTGCACCAAAGAACAGTTTTGAAAGTCCAGAAACAGGAGTTTCCATCTCAGGTATGGCCAAGAACACATTCTCTTAAAGCTTTGATTTTTTGTTATAAACTGAAAGTACATGCTTTAAGGATCATTGTGATGTGTTTAGAATCGAAAATAGTGAAAAAATGAGCATTTCATGAGTGTCTGAAAGTTTGGCCCCGTTTTTGTTTTGTTTCGATTCAACCTGTTCTTGCTGGATAAATGATGATTGATTGTTGATTTGAGTTGCTAGAAGTGTGAGGATTGTTTCTGGGCGTTTAATTTAGCTTGGGGTGGCCTGAATCGTATTCTAGGGTTTTGGGGTCGCCGGGGAAGATGACCGGAGCTCCCCTCCGGTCACCTGAATGTGTTTAACCCTAATCTCAGGTCATTAGTGCCATTTGAATGTGGGGCGTTAGATTGGTTGACTCCGTTGACCTCCCGCGCGCATGAAGGGCCCAGATCACTTTGTTTAGCCCTAATCCACTTTCTTTAATTAATTAAATCATAATTAAGTTAATTAACCTGAACCAACCATGGCCCTTGGATCTGCGCGCCAGTCAACCATCCCAAATCCAGTTTAAATCTCCACCCTTGGATCTGCTTACTTTCTTTTATTTCAATTTTTAATTCATTTCTTTTCATTTTATTTGCATAATTAATTTAAAATAGCAAAAATGTCTTAAAAATTATGAAACTTTTTCTCAAGAGTTTTATTAATTTTTATGACACAAAAATATTTTTATTTTCATTTTTAGCATTTAAAATGTATTTTTAAATAATTAAAAGATTATTTTTAATTGATTAATGAGAATTAATTTATTAAAAATACTTTTAGGTATTTAAAAATCACCAAAAAATTCATGAAATGTTCTAAGACATTTAGAAACATTGTCCAACCTTCAAACCAAATTTATTTTTTGATCTTGATGCATTTTGAGAATTTTTCATTGAATTAAAATCATTTTTGTGCATTATTTGGACCCAAAGTTCAAAAAATCATTTCTGCCTATTTATGAGGAGTTGGACATTGATTCTTCTTGCATTGCATTGTGTTTAGCATGTAGTTTTTGAGATAAAATTGTCATGATTTGATCTTGCATTTCCAATTTGTTTGGCATTTCTTTTGTTTGGAAACCCTAAAAACCCTAAAATCTTGTAAAAATCATATCTTGAGTTAGGTTAGGAGTTGAGACCTCTCCTTTGGGCATTGGTTTAGTATAGGATTAGGGGTCCTTTGTGTGGCATTTTCCATTTTTTATCTTAGGGTTTGATTCTGATTTTGGGTTGTGTTTGATGTTTGGTTCATAAACCCTAATTTGGGCTTCCATATGCATCCATCTTGCATTCTCTTGCATAACATGACTTGCCATGACATTCCATGCTTCCATGTGATTTATTTGACATCATAAGACATATAGAAAGTATGTTTGATCATTGCATCATGTATTTTCCATGTTGTATGTCATGTGCACTTCATAACTTTTCATGTGTTTTCATGGTTCCTAACTTGCTTCATCTGCATACATAAGCTTGTATGATCATCTCCATGCCTTGTTTCATGTTTGTAGCATCTCATAGCATCATTAGCATCATGTATATGCTTCTGGTTTTGTTTCTCATCATGTCATCTCATCCCATTTTGCATTGCATTGTATTTCTTTCCTAACCTTTCAGGTGGTAAGTAACTTTGAGAAGTGAATTTGCCTTCACTTCTCATAACTTTTCTTTCCATCCCTCTTGCATCCTTGCTGCATTTTTATATGTGTTTGAGTTTGAGCTTGCTCATTTTTCTTCTCCCCACTTTCTTTCTTCAAGTGACTTGACTTCTTGAATGAAGCAAGTTGCTTTGCTTCTCTTGATCCTTTCATCTGCTTCCTGGTGGTTCCATTGAAGATTGTTCTTGCAAACCTCACAAACCTTAGGGACAACCAAGCATGACAATGATTAGGGTTTTGATTAGTCTCCCCTCTTAGTTTTACCTTTGTGTCTCTTATTGAGTCTTCTCTTCTCATCTCATAATCGGGGACTAAACCCTAAAGGCTTTAAGGCTTTGTGATTAAGCTTATGCCTGCATCCTTCTCTTAGGATGGAGTGTATAACTTTAATCCTAAGTGTTAAACCCTTAATGTGTTTAAATCCTCTAATTAATTCACATAATAATCATCAAGACTTCACACTTGTAACTTGGGCCTTGCATTAGGGTTCTAATTCTTCCTTAAGTGGTTAAGAAGGACTAACCCTAGTGTTAATGGACAAGTCCCCCTCAAGTTGTCTTACAAACCCTAAAAGATCACTTCTTCATCATATCATTAATTAGAATCCACTTAATCAAAGGCTTGTTTTGTCATGAGTTTAATCCCTAATCATGGGATATTCAGCATTGCCTTTCCTCCGGGATAAAAATGCCTAGCTGGCGACTCTATTCATCTCCAGTGAGTTCACGGCTGTGTGTTCTCATTGTCCCTTTCGCCGACCGTTCGCGTCTGTACCTTTATCTGGGCCATTCCCATTTATCGGGAGCGACAGCTTGGCAACTCTGCTGGGGACCCTTATACTGTAACCAGGGCTTCTGGTTCTTTTTGTGGGTTCCTCCTAGCGTTTGATTGATGTGTGTTTATTGGGGTGTTATGTGCTTATTTGTGTTTGTATATGTTTTATTTATTGCTTTATGTACAGTTTGTTTTATTACTTTCTTTACTGCTTTACATATATCATACTGTCATGCTGTCTGGCTGGATCTGGTTTTGCTTTGGTGGGTGGGTGTTCCATTGAGAGTTAAGGTCCTATACCTGGGACCTGAGTGACACCTAGGCTAGAGTGAATCATATTCTTTCCCATTCCATCTCGGTCTGGTGCGGGAATATGAAACACAGTTCAGATATGGGTTTCTTCTTGAGAACTCTGTGTTGCAGATTTCCTGCAATGCTAGGGCTATCTGGGAAGCCTGCTAAGTCTGGATGACCTTTAGTTTTGACCTTCAGAAACTGAAGTGAATTAGAGGAGGAACTTTTATGGTTATTGTAAACACTGTGCCTCCGGGTTAGAAGTGTTTACACTTCTCATAACTGATCTAAGTCTGAGGATCCTTGTTTTAGAACACCACCTGTGAGGGGGGTTGGGCTGTTTACAGGTTTGCAGGTACCTTGACCTCAGAATACCCTGTTACTTTGACTTGATTAAGAATACTCCATGTTGGAACAGTTCTTGTGATTCTAAAACCCTGGACATGTGGCTCTTTATTTGAGTCCCCCACCTTGGTTACTGGATTTATAGACCTCCAACTGGAATTCTTGAACACACTTGGACCTATATCAGGGCATTTGATCAGATCCAGCTCAGTCACAGACCCTTGCATATCATTTGCATACATAAACATTGCATCATATTGACATTTGCTTATTTGTGTTTCAGGGTATCCACTTTCATCTTTGGTTTTGTTTTTGACCCCATCTTCAGCACTAACCTATCTTCATCAGCATTTGCTTCAGCTATCTACTTCAGTTATCTGCACCAGCCAACCAGTGGCTCATTCTTCAGTGTTATCATCAAGCACCTGTCTCTACTCAGTCTCAGCATCATGGCTCCTAAAAAGAGCAACATCACCTATCACTTTTTCCAGCCAGAGCTATCTGACATCAGGAGGATTCAGACCCTGATCACTCCGGATCACATACCATTGTTCAGGGAACACTATGGGGATATACTTGATATGGTTATGGATCTGGACCCTTCACAGAGAAGCCTGATCCACACTTGCATTCAGTTCTATGATCCCCCACTGAGATGCTTCACTTTTCAGGACTTTCAGCTAGGCCCTCTATTAGAAGAATACTCATCATTGGTTGGTTTGCCTATCAGGGGTGGAATCCCTTTCAACCCTGAGATGGTCTTTCCTGGTAATGGAGAAGTAGCAAAGGCTCTGCATTTGGAACCTGTCCTGATTGAGCAGCATATGACTTCTAAAGCTGGAATCCTTGGCTTCCATCTGGATTTCCTGATTTCTCAAGCTACCCTGAAAGCTTCTTTAGGAGAGTGGAAAGTTGTTTGTGCCTTGTTGGCTTTGAGCATATATGGAATTGTGTTGTTTGCAGATGAGCCTCGATTCATTAGCAAGAATGCAATCCATCTGTTAGTCTTGAAGAACCCAGTGCCCACTTTATTGGGGGATCTCTACTATTCAGTGCATCAGAGGAATGAAAAGCAGAGGGGAAGATTAGTGAGGTGTTGTGCTCCATTGTTCCATACTTGGCTTCTCAGGCATCTACCCAGGACAGATGCATTTTTGAACCCTCATCAGCAGAGCAACTGGGCTAAGAGACTCACTGCTCTAACTTCAGCCGATATTAGATGGTGCACTCAAAGCACCAAGGGTAGGGATATCATCACCAGCTGTGGGCATTTCCCCAATGTGCCCCTAATAGGAGTTAAGGGTAGTATCAATTACAACCCTCTGCTGTTTAGAAGACAACTGGGCTATGCCCTGGTCCACACTCCTAAGGCACAGGACTTGGTTGAAACTCTTTATTGTGAGAACAAGATTAATCTGGCTATTGTTAGGCAGGCAGCCTGGGCCTGGGATAATGTTCAAACCAAGGGAATAACCATTTTGGGGAAGTGCAACAATGTGGCATCAGCACAATATTATGAATGGTCCCGTGCCAGGGTCCAATTCTCTGGGATGCCCTTTACTATAGAAGATATGCCTGAATCATCTTCAGCACCACCTGCCACTGTCAGTTTGGAGGAGTTTGAGAGTTTGAAAGAAAGAAATGAGAAGTTAACTCAAGCTTTGCAGAAGACCCTCCGGGAAAGGAGTGATGGTATGAGGGAGGTTGAGAGATTGGAGAAGTTGAGAGTGGAGCATCTGGTTAAGATTGAGAAGTCTGGGGATTATATCAAAAAGTCTAAAGCTGGAGAACAAATCCTGAAGAATGCTTGCAAAGAAGCCCAGTTCCAGAGAGCAAGGACAGACTTGTATTTGAAGGAGAGTCAAGCTCGGTGGGTCAGGATCACCGAAGCCCGTACTCTGGAGGACAAGAGAGTTCAAGACAAGATGGAGCAACTGGAAGCTAGTGCAAAAGAGCAGCAAGAAGCCCTGGCAGCAGCCCAGAGGGAGATATCAGAGTTGAAGATCAAAGCTGGGGTGAAGAGGTCAAAAGACCAAAGTCAGCACAAGAAGCTAGCAGCAGCTGTTACCACCCGGAATCTCCTCATCAGGAATCTCACGGAGCGTCCGGCTGATCCTGTGACCGAAGCACTTCTCAAGGAAGTTCGTGAGGATGAGTTTGGTCTTGGTGTTTGACCCTTTGTTTGTTGTTGCTTTCATTCCGTGTATTTTTCATTTTTCCTTGTAATGTATTTTGACCCCTCAGAGGGCTTGTATTTGTAAACAAACTATGTACCATTTTGTCTTTTTGTAATATATGTATTAGTTTGTTCCATCCGAGTTTCACTTCAAAAGAAACATCAACAGCATCTTCAAGGGTCTGGAAGGGTCAAAACTGAATGCCAAACCGGATACCTTGGGAGCAAATAAGCATAACTGCATTGCATGCTAACACTTTTGTTTGTTTTGTAGGTTTTTGTTTTATTGCCACTAACTCTGTTGTGATGTTCAGGAACTATTGCTCGGCGCCGAGTATTTCCCCTCAACCGTCCGCACCGTTATCCAACCCGTAACAACCTTCCGGGCATTCAAATGGATCAGATGCAGCAGGACCTTACTGAGGTCAGAAATCAAATGGCAAATGAAAGGCTAGAGATGAGGAATCAAATGACTCAGTTTATGGAAGTGATGAACAACATGGCTCAGAGCCAGGAAAGATTGAGGGCCATGGTGGAAAGGCAGAATCAAGAAGATCCACATATAGGAACTGCCGGCACTAGCAACAATGAAAGGGTCCAACCTCATGTTAACCCCCCTGTATTTGGACCACACCTCCATCCTGAGGTCAACATCCCTGCAAATGTTCAAGGGACCGCCACTGCAGCCAGGGTACTTCAAGAAGACACCCAAGAGGATCAATTCACAGTAATGGGTGCTGGGGAAGAAGCTTATGATAGAAGGTTGGATGAGATAGCTGAGAAATTGAGGTCCTTAGAGTCTCAAAACTCTCTGGGTTTCGACGTCATGGACATGGGCTTGGTAGACGGGGTCAGGATCCCCCATAAGTTTAAGCCTCCTTGTTTTGAAAAATACAATGGGACTTCCTGCCCCCGGACTCATTTACAATCATTTCTGGGGAGGCTGAAGGCCTATACTATGGATGAGAAGCTCTGGATGTTCTATTTTGAAGATAGCTTGACTGGAGCATCAAGAGAATGGTACTCTCACTTGACAAGGGCAACTATTAAATGCTGGAAGGACCTGGCAGAGGCCTTCATCAGACAGTATCAATATAACTTAGACATGGCACCCAACAGGACCCTCCTAATGGGAATGTCACAGTCGTCAAGGGAAAGTTTCCGAGAATATGCCCAGAGATGGAGGCAACTGGCTGCTGCTGTTCAGCCACCTATGTCTGAGAGGGAAATGGCAGATATGTTTATGAACACCCTTCAGGGGACTTATATTGACAGGCTGGCTGCTTTCTCTTCCACCAGCTTTGCGGATGTTGTCATAGCCGGGGAGAGAATTGAAAGCCTATTGAAGATGGGCAAGATCTCAGACAATGGTGCAAGCTCGTCCAGTAGTACAAGAAAGCCTTTTGCAGGCCCGAGAAGAACTGGCGAGACCAATGCCATCCACACCAACAGGGGCAGGCCCCAATATGTTCACAGATCAGTGGCGGAAGTCACCATTCCCGCTCCAGCTCATCCTCAGCCAGTTTATCAACCTCCGCAGCAAAACTATCAGCAACAACCTCAGTACCATCAACAGAATCAGTATCCTCCGAGAAATTACAACAACAGCAACACCAACAACAATAACCAGCAAAGGCCTTTCCAACAGAGGCCTTCTCAAGCCAACAGGGTAATCGATCCGATCCCTATGCCATATGCTACATTGCTGCCACAACTCCTGAAACTCAACCTAGTTGAGCTAAGGACGTTGGCACCTCCAGATCCCAACAGTCTACCCAGGAATTATGACTCCAACGCTAGGTGTGCTTTTCATTCAAATGCACCTGGCCACAGTACAGAAAAGTGCAGAGCCCTGCACATGAAGGTACAAGACCTGGTGGACTCAAAAGCTCTGAATTTCGCACCTCCACCCAATGTCAATAAGAACCCCATGCCAAACCACGGTGGTCCCAGAATTAACGCTATTGAAGAAGACAAACCGTCTTATTTAATAACCAGTGTGGGTCAGATCCGGACACCGTTGGTAGAAATCAAGGCTCAACTCCTCGAATGTCAAATGTTCCCGGGGTGTGAGTTAGGGTGTGCCTACTGCAATATTTCAGTAAATGGGTGCGATAATTTGAGGAATGGCATAGATGGTCTCATTCAGAGTGGCCAACTTCAGATCACCACATCATTTCCTACAAACCCAGCAACCTCATCAGCAACAACTCCAGAACCTCCTATAACTGCAACAACCATTGTTCCTGACAATTCTTTGGTTTCATCAACAAGTACTTCATCTATCGTCTCAACTGATCAGTTATCAACAAATTTTTCTTCTACAACTCCGGCACCACTCCATTATGAAGCTCCTACAACAACAACATCCATCCTTCCACCGATGTCTCCTACAACACCAGCAACAAATCATGAGGATGTCTCAACTGTCACCATATTTTATGATCCAGAAAACAACTCTGCCTACAACTCAGAAAGTGCTGCTCCCATCAGAGCACCAGTCACAATTTATTAAGATCCACAGACTATCACAATTCCTTCCGCAGCTGCAGTCAGTCCAGTCACTATCACGGTGCCTGGACCAGTACCCTATGAAAGCAGTAATGCTATCCCCTGGCATTACGGCTCTGACCTGTACTGCGAAGGACAAAGAATCACTTTTGAATCATCAACCCCTGCACCACAAATTGACAATGTGGGAGGAGGCGGAGGCTTCACTCGAAGCGGGCGTCTTTTCGCTCCACAAACTCAGAGACCCACTGCCGAAGCAGGAGCTGCTGCTAAGGCAAAAGGAAAAAGCTTGGTGCAGGAAGAGCAGACTGTTAAAGAAGCCTTGAAGACACCCTTTGACCAAGAGGTTGATGAGTTCATGCGAATCATCAAAAAGAGTGATTATAAAGTAGTGGATCAGCTTCACCAGACGCCTTCCAAGATCTCAATCCTATCATTGCTTATGTGCTCCGAGGCCCATCGGAATGCACTACTCAAAGTCTTGCACGCAGCTTACGTGCCTGAAGAGATCACTGTCAATCAGCTGGAAGCTGTAGTTGGAAATGTTAATGCTAGTCACGGACTAGGGTTCACCAATACTGATTTGACAACGGAAGGCCGTAACCATAACAAAGCCTTGCACATAACCATGGAATGTAAAGGTGCTGTCCTTTCCCATGTGCTGGTAGACACAGGGTCGTCCCTCAATGTCTTACCTAAAAAGGCCCTAGTGAAGCTAGAATACGATGGATTGGCATTGAGACCCAGCAACCTGGTGGTAAGAACCTTTGATGGTTCAAAGAGATCGGTTCTGGGAGAGATTGAATTGCCCATAACGATTGGCCCGCAGACCTTCAAAACTACCTTCTACGTGATGGATATACAGCCTGCCTACAGCTGTCTATTGGGTAGGCCATGGATTCACGCCGCTGGCTCCGTGACCTCTACCCTTCACCAGAAGTTAAAATACGAGTGGGAGGGTCAAATCGTTACAATCTGTGGAGAAGAGGATATTTTTGTCAGCCACCTGGCTACCTATAAGTACATTGAGATGGATGGGGAGATCCATGAAACAATGAGCCAGGGGTTCGAAGCTTTGAATGTCAATGAAACATCTACTGTGCCTGGTACTTCAATATCATCATACCAACAAGCCCGGAAGGTTGTTGAGGGAGGAAACGCCCAAGGCTGGGGCAAACTGTTATCGGTGGAGAAGAAAGAGGACAGATTTGGGTTGGGTTACAAACCAACTCAACAAGATCAAGCAGAGGCTGCGAAAGAGCCCAACTTTGTGAGTGGGGGGATGCTCACCCCTGATGCTGTCAACTGTCTGGAAGACGAGCTGGAAGAAGAACGCAACCTGGAAAGCTGGATTCGTCCAAAGATCCCGGGGAGCAGTATCTCAAACTGGTCTTCCCAGGAAATTATAAGAGTTACTCATGCAGAGTAATTATTATTTCCTGTATTTTTATAGCATGCATCAAAGTCTTGCATCTTGCCCAAGATGACAAGACTCATTTTGTAATCGGGCCATCTGTACTTTTTGTGCAAACAAGATTAATCAATGAAATATCAGACATCTTTTTGCAAATGAGTCTTTTTCTTTTCCGCTCACTGTTTTTCCATTTTTCTTTTTGTACAAAAAATAAATGGCAGTGTTTTCAAAATGACAACTTTATTTCACTTTTCTAAAACAAGATTAAAATCAAATCACTAAAATGAACAAACTGAACCTTTGCAGAAGGTGCCTTCCAGACAGCACCGACAACAACACGGTTATGACTTCGTATGACTTTGACAATCCAATCAATCAAGCTGATGAAGGGGTTGAAAAAGAGTATGAGCTTCCTGAAGAGCTAGCCAGGTTGTTGAGACAAGAGGAAAAGGTTATTACTCCTCATCAGGAGGAGGTTGAAACGATCAATCTTGGTACAGATGAAGACGTGAAAGAGGTTAAAATCGGGGCCTGCCTGCAAGACTCAGTGAAGAGACAACTGATTGGCCTGCTTCAAGAGTATGTGGACATGTTTGCTTGGTCTTACCAAGATATGCCAGGGTTGGATACCGACATTGTCGTGCACAAGCTGCCTTTGAGGGAAGGATGCCCACCGGTCAAACAGAAACTGCGCCGTACCCGCCCAGACATGGCTATGAAAATCAAGGAGGAGGTACAAAAGCAATGGGACGCCGGGTTCCTTGCTGTGACTAGCTATCCACCATGGGTTGCTAACATAGTACCTGTGCCTAAGAAAGACGGCAAAGTAAGAATGTGCGTTGACTACCGGGATCTGAACAGAGCCAGCCCGAAAGATGATTTCCCTTTACCTCACATTGATGTATTGGTGGATAATACGGCTCAGTTCTCGGTATTCTCCTTCATGGATGGATTTTCAGGATACAATCAGATCAAGATGTCTCCTGAAGACATAGAAAAGACAACCTTCATCACACCCTGGGGCACGTTCTGTTACAAGGTGATGCCATTCGGATTGAAGAATGCTGGTGCAACATATCAACGGGCTATGGTGACATTATTCCACGATATGATCCATAAAGAAATTGAATGTTATGTGGATGACATGATCGCCAAGTCCCTCACTGAAGAAGACCACCTGGTAAATCTGCTAAAGCTATTCAAGCGTCTGAGGAAGTACCAACTAAAGTTGAACCCCAACAAGTGCACATTCGGGGTGCGATCTGGTAAGCTGCTGGGTTTTATTGTGAGCGAGAAAGGGATTGAAGTTGACCCTGATAAAGTCAAAGCCATTCAAGAGATGCCTGCACCGAAAACAGAGAAAGAAGTTCGCGGGTTCTTAGGACGATTGAACTACATTTCACGGTTCATATCTCACCTTACAGCAACCTGTGAACCCTTGTTCAAGCTGTTGAGAAAAGAGCAAACGGTCAGGTGGAATGAAGACTGCCAAAGGGCTTTTGACAAAATCAAAGAATACTTACAAGAACCTCCAATCCTTATGCCTCCAGTTGAAGGAAGACCTCTGATAATGTACTTGACAGTATTAGAAGAGTCGATGGGGTGTGTGTTGGGCCAGCATGACGAGTCTGGTCGAAAAGAGTATGCAATTTACTACCTAAGCAAAAAGTTTACCGACTGTGAACAACGTTATTCACTGCTCGAGAAAACTTGCTGTGCTTTAGCGTGGGCTTCTCGCTGACTGAGACAGTATATGTTGACCCACACTACTTTGTTGATATCAAAAATGGACCCAGTCAAGTACATTTTCGAGAAGCCAGCACTTACCGGACGGGTTGCAAGATGGCAGATGATTCTCACAGAATACGACATCCAGTACACCTCTCAGAAAGCCATCAAGGGCAGTGTACTATCTGAATATCTGGCTGAGCAACCCATTGATGATTACCAGCCTATGAGGTTTGACTTCCCTGATGAAGACATCATGTTCATAAAAGCAAAAGATCATGAAGAGCCTGTTCACACTGAAGGGCCCGACCCAGAAGAAGAATGGATTATGATGTTTGATGGGGCTGTCAACATGAATGGTCGTGGTGTTGGTGCAGTACTCATTACACCTAAAGGAGTTCACATGCCTTTCTCGGCAAAGCTCACTTTCAACTGCACTAACAACGAAGCTGAATATGAAGCTTGCATTATGGGTCTGGAGGAAGCCATTGACCTCATGATCAAGACATTGACCGTATTCGGAGATTCAGCTTTGGTAGTCAATCAAACCAACGGCAAATGGTACACCCACCAGGATCATCTGATACCTTACAGGGATTATACAAGGAGGTTATTGACTTTCTTTACAACAGTCAAGCTTGAGTATATCCCTCGGGACGAGAATCAGTTCGCAGATGCTCTGGCCACCATTTCATCCATGATCAAAGTTCAAGCTGCCAACTTTGTGCCTCAGATCTCAGTGTCCAGACTCGACAGACCAGCATATGTATTTGCAAGCAGATGTTGTTAAAGATGATAAGCCTTGGTTTCATGACATTAAATGCTTCTTGGAGGATCAAACATACCCACCTGGGGCATCATCCAATGATAAGAAGACATTAAGAAGGCTTGCTGGTAGTTTCTTCCTGAACACTGATGGGTCTTTATACAAAAGGAACTTTGATATGGTACTCCTCAGATGTGTTGATAAGACAGAAGCAGACTTGTTAATGCATGAAGTGCACGAAGGATCCTTTGGTACCCATGCAGGAGGGCATGCCATGGCTAAGAAATTGCTAAGATCAGGTTATTACTGGATCACGATGGATGCTGACTGTTGTGCCTACGCCAGAAAATGCCATAAATGCCAGATTTATGCAGATAAGGTGCATGTGCCTCCCAATCCCTTGAACATCATGTCTTCACCATGGCCCTTTGCCATGTGGGGCATTGATATGATTGGCAAGATCGAGCCAACTGCTTCAAATGGCCACAGATTCATCCTGGTCGCCATTGACTATTTCACCAAGTGGGTTGAAGCAGCCTCATATGCAAACGTCACAAGACAAGTGGTAGCCAGATTTCTGAAAAGAGATATCATCTGTCGATATGGAGTTCCCGAGCGAATCATTACTGATAATGGTTCCAACTTGAACAACAAAATGATGGCAGAGCTGTGCCGGGACTTCAAGATCCAACATCACAATTCTTCTCCTTACAGGCCAAAGATGAATGGCGCTGTTGAGGCAGCCAATAAGAATATCAAGAAGATTGTGCAGAAGATGGTAGTCACTTACAAAGATTGGCATGAAATGCTACCATTTGCCTTGCATGGGTACCGCACGTCAATCAGAACATCCACTGGGGCAACGCCGTATCAGCTTGTTTATGGTATGGAAGCGGTCCTACCGGTTGAAGTTGAATTACCCTCTCTGCGGGTACTAATGGATGTTAAACTGAGTCTGATCGAAGAGAAAAGATTGGCTGCAATTTGTCATGGGCAGTTATATCAGAAGAGAATGAAGAAAGCCTTCGATCAGAAAGTCAGGCACCGAGAGTACCAAGTAGGAGATCTTGTGCTGAAAAGAATCCTTCCTCCTCATACAGACCACAGGGGCAAGTGGACTCCGAATTACGAAGGACCATTCGTGGTAAAGAAAGTTTTCTCCGGTGGAACACTGATGCTCAGCACCATGGATGGTGAAGATTTCCCATCCCCTGTGAATTCAGATGCAGTTAGAAAATACTTCGCATAAAAATGACCCGCTGGACATAAAAACAGAATGTAGGTCCAGGCAAAAAAATAGGGCATCCCGGCGAGTCAAAAACAGAATAAAAGACTCGGGCAAAAATAAGGGAAAATAAACAAAAAAATGTACACCCGCTGAGCTGAAAAGCCGCATTGGACAGCTCAGGCAAAAATGGGTATCCCGATGGATTGAAAATCTGAAAGGGCGATCCATGCAAAATAAGGGAATAAGCGAACAACTGCACTCTGAATTCGTCTGTATCATCTGCAACTTGGCAAGCTTCGAAAGGATTAAGCTTCAATCAGAATCAACATTCTTCGAAAAGCAAGATGAGAAGAACGTCAAAAGTCATACGGGTCATAGTGGAGAGGAAGCTCCTTAAAGCGTCATCAACACTGCCAACATTTTGTTTCTCAATTTGTAACGATCTCCTCATTTCAGGGGATATGTTCCTTTGACTGTATCTCGCCGATTCAGGGCATATGAATTAATAAAATCAGATTTTCAGTCATGTCTCGTTTTGTACATTTTATTTGTAAAAAATGTCTGATGTCTTAAAGAAAAACTGATTGCATAAGAATACAGATGCCTGTCTTCAAATAAAAACATGCTTGCAGGGAATATGCTTACTCTCAGAAGTATCTAAACTCCTATGACGGAATCCAGTAAGGATACCTCGGGATTATCTTGTGCGTTTCTCTATCTTTTTCAGGATTGCAGGTATCTAGAACGCAACTTGGGGCATGTAAACTTCATCCCAGCGAGCTGGCGAGTCAACACTCAATTTCAGCACCCGAAGTGCTCTCTCCCCAGCTGAGTTGCCTTTCATGACTCCTCCCAGCTGAGTTGGCCACTTATTACTTATCCCCATCAGAATGGGCAGGTATCACAGAAGACGCCCATATCCCCGGCAAGAAGCTACCGCAACAGACTTTCTAGGGAGGTCTTTCAGTGATTCTTCTCTTTCTCCCCAGCCGAGTTGCCATTTCACCCTCAGTCAGGTACAAAAGTTAGAAAGCCATCTCCCCACAGAGCTCCAGCCTCTATCCAGCAGAGCAACGCATGAAGAACTCACAACAGAGTGAAGAAAAGCTTCCGCAAACCCCAGTTGGGTCTCTCATTTATAAGGGTAGGTCTATCAATGACCCATATCCCCAAGCAGATATCATATCATCAGATCTACTAATGATCTCACCCCCAGCTGGGATGTCTACTCCAAACAGATCGATCGGAGATCTTCGCAGCAACGGGACCCGGATCCCGGTTTGGTATCTTTGCACAATCATAGCATTCGCATCATATTCACCCACAAAGCGTAGCATTCCGTTTTAACACGGAACATTACGGCAAAAATCAAGCATATAGCATAATTATAAGCCCTGTTATGAATCAAACACCTATGAATGATGACAGTTCATCAATGAACAGAAAAATCCCCACCGGAGTCCCCAGCAAAAGCAGCTGCCTCACAATCCACCCACACCAGTATATACTCATTTTGACACTCGTCCGTGCAACCTTTCCCCAGTAAAGTCGCCTGAATACTCTTCGCAAACAACGCCACCCGTGTTACAGATACGTCCCGACATCCGTCCGTGTCATACCCCAGCAGAAAGCCAAAGACATCATCTTTGCACTCACCTACTTGTATATACACTTTCTCGACACCCGTCCGTGTCGCATCCCCAGCGCAGTCGCCTACACTTTTACAACCCACATACTTGTTCATATTATACTTTTCTCTTGACACTCGTCCGTGTCACTCTCCCCAGCAGTTAAACACTCATCTATACAATACTCATACTCATGTTACACCCATACAGATACTCGTCCGTATCTTGTATATACCATTCATATCCCCACAGATTCAACACTAGTCCTTGTTCTTTGTTAACCAGTTGGTACTCGTCCGTATCATCATCTCAGAACATGCGTCAAGCGTTTGTTTCTATCATGATACTCGTCCGTATCATAGTCTTAAGGATGCTCGTCCGCATCTTTAATCCATACACCGTGTCAAACACTCATGTCTTCTTGAATTCAGACACTCGCCTGTGTCTACTTTTCCCCAGAAGAATCCCTTCAGATCCAACACTCGTCCGTGTTCTTTGTTAACCAGTTGATGCTCGTCCGTATCATCATCTCTGAACACGTGTCAGTACTTGTTTCTACCCGATACTCGTCCGTATCGTAGTCTTAAGGATGCTCGTCCGCACCTTTAATCTATACACGAATATCTAAACACTTATACCTCCTGTTTCTTGGATGTGAACACTCGTCCGTGTTTACCATTCTCCAGTAGATCACCAACAGACAAATTTCTTTCATCCGACACTCGTCCTGTGTTGTGATAAACCCTGAAAGCAGCTGTCCCCTGCTAGGTGGTCGTCCTCCACCTCTTGATGGTCGTCCTCCATCATGCTCATCCGATGGCCGTCCCCATCGTTGATTTTAGCAGCCGTCCCCTACTAGGTGGTCATCCCCCACCTCTTGATGATCGTCCTTCATCATTTTATCCAATGGCCGTCCCCATTGTTGATTTTGGTTATATGACATTCGTCCTATGTCATGATAAACCTCGAGAGCAGCCGTCCCCTGCTAGGTGGTCGTCCTCCACCTCTTGATGGTCGTCCTCCATCATGCTCATCCGATGGTCGTCCCCATCGTTGATATTTTCGGCAGCCGTACCCTGCCAGGTGGTCGTCCTCCACCTTTGATGGCCGTTCCCCATCATATTTTCTGTATTCCCCAACAGAGCAGCCGTCCCCTGCTAGGTGATCGTCCTTCACCTTCGATGGCCGTACCCCATCATCTGTTTATTTCATTTATTCTTTAACCCGATGGCCGTCCCCGTCGTGGTCCCTTTTCCTTTTTAGCCCGATGGCCATCCCCATCGTTGGTTACTTTGCTTTATGAACTTGATGGCCGTCCCCGTCATGTTTCATTAATTCCCAGAGAATCTTACTTTATCTCGATGGCCGTCCCCATCATAATTTGATTTTCCCCAGCTAGTCGGCCGTCCCCGTCTTGGCTTGACCTTTTATCCCCAGCACGTCGGTCGTCCCCGTCATTGCTTTGTTTCCCACACTTTACAATATGCTTTATCTTCCTTTTACAATCTATATCCCTTTTCTTCCTCATTCTGTGAGTGCAAATTTCGGTCTGTCTTTGGTATTCAACCACAAGTTATCTTGTTTGCCTGATAAGCCGTTGCTTACATCCTGCACAGCTAACTCATGTTTGAATAGGGGCAGCTGTAAACACCCCAAATTTGCCCTCACCCATTCACACCATGGCTTGTGATCATTTCATATACATGAACACAATCATACCATCTCATATTACATTTTTGATTCACTGCATTGTTTCAAAGTCATCTGCATCTAGGGTTTGTGATCTGAGCAATCCAAGAGCTTCTTGAGCCACTTCAAAGGCCACCAATCATTTCAAAAGGGATCCATGTGTCATATTACATCCACTCAAGGTCAAAAATGCAAAAGAATCACAGGAACTGGGATTGGTGTGGATGCAGAGCCAAGTTTGACTGCACAGTTGACCTAAAATTAGGGTTTTGGTTTCAGAGGCCATAACTCCAAATTTTTTGGTCATTCTTATTTCTATTGGTCTCTATATGGTATAGGGAGTATGCATATCAAGTTTCATGAAGAAATTCCATGGGGAAGTCATCTGATCAAGAGTTGACTTTTCAGACAAGTCAGTGCAAAATCAGGGCATCTGAGGCCCCCAATGACCCAATGGGAATTCTTCATCAATTTGAGTGTATATAATCTTTATTTGATCATGGAAGAAGTTTGAAGTTCACAAAAATCAAGAATTTGAAGTTTTTGCAAAGTTGACTTTTTAGGGCATGGTTGACTTTTCAAGAATATGTCATTTTGTGCCATTTTTCAAGCCTTGATTCTTGATCCAAAAATGCTTCAAATGAGAAAACCTTGGTCATGAAAGTTGTAGAATACATTTTTCCCTTTTCAAAAAGTACAAGAACATGATCTAATTCATTTTGGATCAAAAGTTATGGTGTGACAAAGTTGGCCAAAATCATTGATTTTCAAGATGTGCACTAAATGGAAAGTTTGCAAAATCATGAACCAAGGCTGTTTGTAACTTCTAGTTCACTTCAAACCAAGGTACAAACATCACATAAGTCCTAAAAATCAGAACTTGACCAAAAGATCACATGTTCATGGTTTGTGTAACAAAGCATTTTCATGAAGTTTCAAAAGCAAGCAACTTGCAAAAACTATCATCACATCTCACCCACTTGATTTCTTGGATGCTGAACCAGCCATAGCATCTCACCTCACCATGCTGCGCCAGCCCTAGCCCTTGTACCAAGCCTAGCACCAAGCCATACCTTTCCTTACAAAAAGTTGACTTTTGGCAAAAGCAAACATCCCAATCACAGCAGGCCATGTCACATCCTCTAGCCAATTGGGATTGTTTATACTTTCCATTTGCTAGCCAAACATAATACCAAGACAAGCTGAAACAGACCAGAGCAACACATTCACAAAAACACTCCATTTTGCATTTTCCTTCGAATCTGTCTCCACAGGCCTCAAACACTAAAACAAATCCCACTACTCATCTCACCATGTATTATGGATCACAAACCAACAAAGCATAAGCCTGAAACCAGCATGAACTGAGCTTCACCATTTCTCATCCTCAAAACCAGAACTCTTCGAATCCCTTTATCCAACCATCAAACACACCATTTTTCTTCACCAGCAAGTCAAACACATCAAAAGGAACCAAAACCACCCATCACATTGATCTGAAACAGCCTATACACAAACTCCATTTTCTGCTATATCAGATTAGAATATCTCAAAATAGCTTGCTTAAGCTCATTCCAAGCCTGCCATTAGCACCAGGGGAGTCAGTGGAGCAAGCTTGCACCAAAGAACAGTTTTGAAAGTCCAGAAACAGGAGTTTCCATCTCAGGTATGGCCAAGAACACATTCTCTTAAAGCTTTGATTTTTTGTTATAAACTGAAAGTACATGCTTTAAGGATCATTGTGATGTGTTTAGAATCGAAAATAGTGAAAAAATGAGCATTTCATGAGTGTCTGAAAGTTTGGCCCCGTTTTTGTTTTGTTTCGATTCAACCTGTTCTTGCTGGATAAATGATGATTGATTGTTGATTTGAGTTGCTAGAAGTGTGAGGATTGTTTCTGGGCGTTTAATTTAGCTTGGGGTGGCCTGAATCGTATTCTAGGGTTTTGGGGTCGCCGGGGAAGATGACCGGAGCTCCCCTCCGGTCACCTGAATGTGTTTAGCCCTAATCTCAGGTCATTAGTGCCATTTGAATGTGGGGCGTTAGATTGGTTGACTCCGTTGACCTCCCGCGCGCATGAAGGGCCCAGATCACTTTGTTTAGCCCTAATCCACTTTCTTTAATTAATTAAATCATAATTAAGTTAATTAACCTGAACCAACCATGGCCCTTGGATCTGCGCGCCAGTCAACCATCCCAAATCCAGTTTAAATCTCCACCCTTGGATCTGCTTACTTTCTTTTATTTCAATTTTTAATTCATTTCTTTTCATTTTATTTGCATAATTAATTTAAAATAGCAAAAATGTCTTAAAAATTATGAAACTTTTTCTCAAGAGTTTTATTAATTTTTATGACACAAAAATATTTTTATTTTCATTTTTAGCATTTAAAATGTATTTTTAAATAATTAAAAGATTATTTTTAATTGATTAATGAGAATTAATTTATTAAAAATACTTTTAGGTATTTAAAAATCACCAAAAAATTCATGAAATGTTCTAAGACATTTAGAAACATTGTCCAACCTTCAAACCAAATTTATTTTTTGATCTTGATGCATTTTGAGAATTTTTCATTGAATTAAAATCATTTTTGTGCATTATTTGGACCCAAAGTTCAAAAAATCATTTCTGCCTATTTTTGTCATGATTTGATCTTGCATTTCCAATTTGTTTGGCATTTCTTTTGTTTGGAAACCCTAAAAACCCTAAAATCTTGTAAAAATCATATCTTGAGTTAGGTTAGGAGTTGAGACCTCTCCTTTGGGCATTGGTTTAGTATAGGATTAGGGGTCCTTTGTGTGGCATTTTCCATTTTTTATCTTAGGGTTTGATTCTGATTTTGGGTTGTGTTTGATGTTTGGTTCATAAACCCTAATTTGGGCTTCCATATGCATCCATCTTGCATTCTCTTGCATAACATGACTTACCATGACATTTCATGCTTCCATGTGATTCATTTGACATCATAAGACATATAGAAAGTATGTTTGATCATTGCATCATGTATTTTCCATGTTGTATGTCATGTGCACTTCATAACTTTTCATGTGTTTTCATGGTTCCTAACTTGCTTCATCTGCATACATAAGCTTGTATGATCATCTCCATGCCTTGTTTCATGTTTGTAGCATCTCATAGCATCATTAGCATCATGTATATGCTTCTGGTTTTGTTTCTCATCATGTCATCTCATCCCATTTTGCATTGCATTGTATTTCTTTCCTAACCTTTCAGGTGGTAAGTAACTTTGAGAAGTGAATTTGCCTTCACTTCTCATAACTTTTATTTCCATCCCTCTTGCATCCTTGCTGCATTTTTATATGTGTTTGAGTTTGAGCTTGCTCATTTTTCTTCTCCCCACTTTCTTTCTTCAAGTGACTTGACTTCTTGAATGAAGCAAGTTGCTTTGCTTCTCTTGATCCTTTCATCTGCTTCCTGGTGGTTCCATTGAAGATTGTTCTTGCAAACCTCACAAACCTTAGGGACAACCAAGCATGACAATGATTAGGGTTTTGATTAGTCTCCCCTCTTAGTTTTACCTTTGTGTCTCTTATTGAGTCTTCTCTTCTCATCTCATAATCGGGGACTAAACCCTAAAGGCTTTAAGGCTTTGTGATTAAGCTTATGCCTGCATCCTTCTCTTAGGATGGAGTGTATAACTTTAATCCTAAGTGTTAAACCCTTAATGTGTTTAAATCCTCTAATTAATTCACATAATAATCATCAAGACTTCACACTTGTAACTTGGGCCTTGCATTAGGGTTCTAATTCTTCCTTAAGTGGTTAAGAAGGACTAACCCTAGTGTTAATGGACAAGTCCCCCTCAAGTTGTCTTACAAACCCTAAAAGATCACTTCTTCATCATATCATTAATTAGAATCCACTTAATCAAAGGCTTGTTTTGTCATGAGTTTAATCCCTAATCATGGATTAAGTTGAGGAGCTTTCCTCAGCTTAAACATTCTCATCTATTATCCTTCTTTTAGGATGGTGTAATGAGTCTGTTTAATCCTTGATTATGGCTTAACCTCATTACTCAACACTAAACAAAAACACCAAAAAACACCTAAATAATCACAAGTAGGTTAATGATCTTAATCCTACACCAAAGGTGATTGAGTATGAGAATCTGACTTCACACTTAAGGTATTCTCATTACCCCTAATCAGAGGGAAGATGTGATGAGTTTACTAACCCATTGGTTTAGGCTTAAGCTCATTAACTTATGACAAACTTTCAAAAGCAATGAAAGACTGAAAATACAAAAACAAACAATAATCGTCTCCTTCGGGATTCTTTTCTCATCACCTTCACTCATAAACGAGAACTTGCTTCTTCCGTCTAATGCAAGACAGTTTGCACCTGAGCCAGACAGGTCATACACTTGAGCATAGGAAAGTAAGCAGTTCATCAGTCAATTTATCTTCAGTCTCTTTGGGTCGAACTACGGTGTTCTAACTTCCTCATTGCACGAGAGGATACGTAGGCATAACTTAACAGTTATCGAACAAAAGTCCCTGTATATTCCCCCTCTTTCCAGCTTCATTCTTTTAGCCTCATTATCTTGAGCATATTCTCATTCCTGCACTGACACTTTCATATTTCACTTCACTTTTCCCTTGCACTGACACCTGTACATTCTTTTCCAGTTACTTTATGCACAAATTGCACTGACACTACCCCTTTTAAAACACAAATCTTTTAAGCGTGGATCCCGTCGAGTACGACGGACAATCTGGGTGCTAATACCTTCCCAGGTTGTAACCAACCCCCTTTCTCAGTCTCTCTGGTTCGCAACCGTCTTATCCATCTTTTTCTAGGTCTATTCAGCATTGCCTTTCCTCCGGGATAAAAATGCCTAGCTGGCGACTCTATTCATCTCCAGTGAGTTCACGGCTGTGTGTTCTCATTGTCCCTTTCGCCGACCGTTCGCGTCTGTACCTTTATCTGGGCCATTCCCATTTATCGGGAGCGACACCTGTCATAGTCTCTGGGAAGCACAGAAACCACATTGCAAGTTACGTCGAAAGAGGCATCTGATTCTGAACTAAATTCATCTGTGACCTCTTCGTCTACTGGCATTCTGTTGTTTGTTTTCTGCATTTCTGTGGTGTCACTAGATCCATTCTTCTGAGGGGTTTCTTTTTCTGCTAGAGGTATCCCCTTGTTTGTGATCTGCACACATTTGCTTGATTCAGCCTCCTTTTGCCCAACCTTTTTGTGTTCCACACTTTCCTTTCCAATTTTCTTCTGCCTTTGGAATCTTCTCCATTGGGATCTGGACATAGGATTCTTCCCTTTGTAGTTTTCAGAGACGTATTTTGGCTTTGCCTCCTTTTTAACTTCCAATGAGGGACCCCTGTTTACTTCAAAACTCTTCCATCTCTTCTGACCTTGGGCATCCCTTATAGGTTGAACCCATTTGTCATCATTGGGTCTGTTGGATGGTTTGTAGGTGTTGAAACGTCTTTCTCCCACCCCTTGACTGTGATACTTCCCTCTTCTTGGGTCAAATCTTTCATTTCTGGTTGGTGGGACTGTTCCCCAATTTCTTTTCCTCTGGGTCTTTTCTGCTGCTTCTAAGTCATCAGCTGCTTTCTTGTCGAATACAGCACTGCATCTTGGGCAAAGCATGACTTCTGCATTTTTCCTTTGACACCTCTGGATGAATTCGACAAGACTCTCGTTCTCTTCTGGGCAGACCAGCTTCTGATGCTTTTCTTGATGTTTCTTTCCCTTGTTGGTGTCTGGTCCTCCCTTTTGAGTGATTTCCACCATATGAATCCCAGCACTCTGTTCAGTTGTAATTTTCAATCTGTTCATTTTTTCGACTAGCATGATTTCCTCTGGGATGTCCTCCTTTGACTGACTCACATTGCCTTTTGGGTGCAAGCCCTTATAGATGTATTTGCAGCAATGTGCAACCCTTTCGACAGGATGTTCTTCAGTTCTGGTGGTGCCACTGTTTATTGGTTCGACAGTGAGGGAATTGTCATCAGCCCCTGCTGTTTTGACCTCCTCTTGGTCAGGGCCTTCAGTGGCCACTTTTTGGACAGTGAGGGTTTTGCCATCCTCCTCTTCGTCATCCTTTTTGAAAGAATCTCCCCATCCTGTGGGTTTGATTTTGTTGATATCTGTTTTGGAACTTGGTGGTGCTGAATATTTCACCATGAAGTCGAACTTCCCATTTGACTCTCCCAAAGTGTCCCAGATCACCCCTTGCTCAGCATCTCTTTCACAGTTTTTCTTGTCGAAGCTTCTTCCCACTTTGACTGCATTTCTTCCGTCGAAACCTTCAGTAGTTTCAGTGGCATTCTCACTGTCGAAGTCTTCAGAAACTTTGACTTCTTTTGCCTCAGCCTGGTCAGCAGAATTATCACCTTCTTCCACCACATTGACATGGGTGTCGAAACCTTCAGCAGCTTCTATCATGGTGAAGTTGGTGTCGAAGCTTTCAGTAACTTCTACCATTTCAAAATTTTCTTCTGCCATGATCTCCATTTCGACCACGTTTACCATTTCTGGTTCAGCATAATTGGCCTCCACAACCTGCATGGGATTGGAGTCAATCTTCATCTGCTGCTTGCCTTTGTCTCCAAACTCCAGCCTTCCATTTTGGATTGCATTCTGGACAAGATCCCTGAAAAGGTAACATTGAGAAGTTTTATGACCCAAGAAATTATGGTATTTACAAAAACCTCTCTTTTTCTGTTGGTCTACAGGAGGCTCTTTAGTGCCTGCTGGTTTTATTAACTGACCATCTTTGACTAATAAATCAAATATCTCATCACACTTGGTGACGTCGAATGTATAGGTTCTTTTGGGGAACCTGTCATTCCTTTCCACTTCGACTGGATTTTTTCCATTCGACGGGGCTAAAACTTTACAAGAATATGGAGGGCCTTGTTTTAATTCTGCAAGATCAATTTCTTGCTGGTCGAAAATGACTGGTTCGTTTTCGTCATAATCATCTTCTTGAACTATTCCTACATAGGCCACTCTTTCCTTCTTGTTTTTATTTGATCTAAATTTTTCATTTTTTAGTCTTTCTATTTGCCTCACTCTGTCTGCCAACTGTGCCATGTCTCTCAAGTACTGGGTATCCAGTTTTTTCCTTATGGAATAATCTAGACCCCCTGCAGCCATTTCGACTAGTTCTTGTTCCGGCACTTGCGTAAAGCATCTGGCTTTTAATAACCTAAACCTATTTAAATAGTCATCTATAGGTTCAGAAAATTTTCTTTTGACACTTGCCAACTCTTTCAAACTTATCTTGGTTTGTCCCATATAAAATTGTTCATGGAACAATCTCTCTAATTGGGTCCAAGTAAAAATTGAAGTTGCAGGAAGTGATGTAAACCAAGTAAAAGCATTTTTCGTCAAAGAACTTGGGAAATATTTCATCCTTAAGTTCTCATTATTAGCAATCTCTCCTGCCTCTATCAAATAACGTGCCACGTGTTCTATGGTGGACTCACTAGTATCCCCTGAGAATTTTGTAAATTTGGGGACTTTCCATCTTGGTGGTAACTCTTGTTGTAAAACAAACTCAGACAAGGGGGAAGTATAACTAGGCCTTTGTAATCCTACGTTTACTCCATTTTGTGCCATTATTCTCTCCACCATGGTGGCAATATTATTTTCGACAGGCATGTTATTGTAACGCATTCTCTGCTGTAATACTTCGTCAGCATTTTGGTTTCTCTGGACTATTATCCTTCTTGGTTCCTGTCGAATAGGCTCTTCTACATTAGGTTGTTCGACTATCACCTCTTGCCCCCTGGGATTTTCATGAGGGTTCCCTAAGGGCCTTTGGTTTATAGTAAGTTCCTCTTCGACAGCCCTATTGGCAGGATTCTGGTTTAATTGCATTCTTTGTTGTGCTTGCGGGACTCCAAAAAAGTCAACAATGCGTGCCATCTGTTCTGCCAATATTTGGTTTGTTTGGGTAGTGTTTTGTATTAAGGGATTGAACACTTCTCCCATTTGTTGTGTCAAATCCTGCACCATATCATGATTGCTTTCATCCATCTGTTGACGAATTACTTGTGCAGAATGGTTTGTCATAGCAGGCATATGGAAACCTGGTGGAATTTGATTCATTCTATTTCCATTTCCACCATATCCTGATCCCTGCAATGGTGATGACACTTGAACCATAGCATCAGAGAATAATGGTGACGAATTATGTAGGCTTGCCATCATTGAAGTTGGCATTCCATATGGTTGTTCCCTCCCAGTCAAAGGCTGAGAATAATTCAGATATGGCCTGAATGTATTTCCTCCAGGGGGAGGGGTTCCAAGGGGTCTGGCTTGTCCCATGGTGGAAGAACTAGGCACATTTTGGGATCCTGAACCCGTTGGTATGGAATCTCCCAAAGGAGGCCTAATTTGTTCTAAAACAGGGCCAGACACTGGTATTGTTCCTGACGAAGGGATAGGGTTGGAAACTGGTATTGTTTCGTCAGGAATGTTTGAAGTATTTGGCAAGTTAGCCATGTTTCTTCTTCTTGTTCTCTTTGGTCTCTCTACGTCGGTTACGGCTAGTTTACCGCTTCTAAGAATCATACAACGTAGCAAGGAACAATTTGTCTAAGAAGTTCTTTATTAGATAATTGTCTAATGCACTGGTCCCACCGGGCGTGCCAATTTGTTCGCTGTGGTTTCTGGCGAACAACCTCTGGTTAACCAATCTCTTCAGAAAACTGGGTTACGTGCAGGACCAACCAAACAAGTCCTGGGATACATGTGCATTAGTTCTGTCGAAATACTCTTAGAATTGATGATTGATTTGTGGTTTGTTTTGTCAGATAATGTCAAAGTGTTAAGAACTTTGATTTTTAAAGTAAAGTAAATTTTAAGTTAAAAATGAAGTAAAGTTAAAAGTTTTGAACAAGAAAAGAATAAATGTCGAAGGCTAAAAACTTGCAAAAAAATAAATAAAGCTTGAAAATGACATTAAACTTGATAAATGAACAAGTAATTTAAATGACTTTGAAATATAACTGGTGTTCAAACGTACATTGTTCCAAATCTTAGACTCATTTTCTCTCACACTGGGTACTTAGAGTTTTTTACAGGAATTTTGTATCAATTTTCACACGCCTATTCTAAACACAAACTATCCTATTTATATACAAACAAAATAACTGTTTAGAACGGAAAAACTATAACTAAATGACAAGTGTCAGCCTGCATGCAATTCTCTTCTCTGAAACTTCCAAGTGTCCAAACTGCCAAAGGTTACAACCTTTTGAATTTGAATTCCCTTCCTTTGTGACGAAACCTTGTAACTCTTCAGACTGTCGAAGCCCTTTAAAGAAGAAACAAACTCTTCAGTACTTGCCAAACACTTTCTTTTGTCAAACATCCTCTTCTGTCGAAATTGTTGAAAGAACATCTTCTGTCAAACACTTAGCTACAAATAACTTTCCAACTTTATTCTGCCAGAACACTATTTGTATTTCTGTCGAAATAATGGAGTTTTGAACCTTGTCAGCAATTCTTGAATCCTCTTCCTTTGATTGTCCTTCGACAAAGGTGACCTCAAGCCCTTAATTTCAGTCTTGTCGAAATTATGAGTTTACACCCCTACAATAATTTTGATACTCCTATAAAATTTCTAAATTCCAATTTTCCCTTTCAATATTTAATTAATAATTTAAATTTTTTACTGCGAAGTCAGAGTAAAAAAGTAATATTTTTTAACATTGGACGAGACGAACCGGAAGTACAATGGGTAAGTTATCCGGTTGAGAAATTTACAAACCGTAAATAGCAATGATGAGTTATCCGGTTTAAAAAATTACAAACCAGAAATAACATTGTTATGTTTTCCGGTTCAAAAAATTTCCAAACCGGAAGTAGCACGCATGTATTATCCGGTTGTGGGATTTCTTAACCGGAAGTAGTAAGGCTAGGTTATTCGGTTCGTACTTTTTTTATATTTATATTAAATTAAATTAAAGTGATACGGTAAATTTATTTTATATTACTTCAAAAATATATCAACTAAAATTTAATGGATTGTTTTTAAATATAAAAGGAATTAGTTACAATTTTAGTAAACATTAAAATGAAAATAAAAGAAAATATAATTATAAAATGTAAGGATTAAAGTTAGAAAATGAAAAATTTTATAAACAATGAATCTAATAAAAATGTAAAGGAATTATTGAAATTAATTTATAGTTATGTAAGAATTAAATTTTATAAAAAAAAAATACGAACCGGATAACCCAGCCTTGCTATTTCCGGTTAAGAAATTCCACAACCGGATAACACATGCGTGTTACTTCCGGTTTGAAAATTTTCTGAACCGGAAAACATAACAATGCTACTTCCGATTTGTAATTTTCTAAACCGGATAACTCATCATTGCTACTTTCGGTTTGTAAATTTCTCAACCGGATAACTTACTCATTGTACTTCCGGTTCATCTTGTCCAATGTTAAAAAATATTATTTTTTTACTCTGACTTCGCGGTAAAAAATTTAAATTATTAATTAAATATTAAAAGAGTAAAATTGGAATTTAGAAATTATGTAGGGGTATCAGGATGATTGTAGGGGTACAAGGTATAATTTCCTGAGTTTTTCCATCAGTTTACATATGATTCAATAATTAAGTAAAATCATAACAGAAAATCGGTTCAACATCATCTAATAGAGTATAACAGTGACTTAACAAACTCTCAACACTCCCCCTCTCCATTCAGCTATCACCTCTCCTTAATCTTCATCAAGAACCACAAAACAGAACCATTAATCCTTCAATCTTCATCGCCTTCTGCAATCCCTTCTCACCCATTCTTAATACATCTTCATCTTCCATTCTTGAATCTTCATCAATCTTCATCTTCCTCATCAACAATCCATTTGCATGTTTCCTCTAATCATCAATCTTCATCAACAATTGCAAAAATCCATCACCTGCAAATTCAAGAATCACCAACAATTATTCAGAACCACAAAAGAAACCACAACGAATCAAGAACTTCGGCCATTCAAGAACACGCAGACTCAGAAAGAATTCGAAGAAGATATCAACGACAAATCGCATCAACAATCGCAATACAAACTCGCAGATAAATGATTCGAGATCATGGAGAAGAAGAGGGAGTGTCATTGATTTTTACCTCAGGATTGTCAATCATCTTCTCTGATCCGAGGAAGCGTCGGACTCTCTCTGAACGGTTTTGCAATGGTCTATGGAACGTAACAATGACGACGAGGTTTGATGGATCTTCGACGGTGAAAGTTGAGCAGAGGACGGTGATGTCTGGTTGTTTCGCTGACGAGTGGAATAAGAACGGACATCGGCAAGGTTCTTTCATGGAAGAAGAAGAAGGTGAGCCGCATGTAGAAGAAGAAGAGCTTGTGTTCAGATTGATTTGAAGCATACTAGGGTTTCCTTTACCCTTTTAATTTTATCAGAGTGAAATAAGTCGGATTGGGCCTTGTCCTTGTTTCCCCCATGGAATTGCTATTCTACACCCTCTAAAGCTTACACCCTCCCCTGCACAAGAGCATGAGTTGACTAGGCCAAGACTCCATGAAATCACTATCCGCACCTCCAATTTTACTCCCGTACACCTTCTACGCAAGATCCCTTGGAATTGGGACTTTTGGGCCATTGTCTATTATTCGCACCACCAATTTCAGCATACACCCCCTCCTACGTTTTTTTTCTTGGAATTGGGCTCAAGCGGACTTCTATTCACAATCCCTTTACTTCAATTTACACCCCATATTTTAATTAATTTTTGTAGAAATTGATAATTAATATTCTTGATTAAATTGTTAATTAGTTTTTTCATAATTGTTAATTAATTTTGATAATTAGCATATTGTTTAGTAGCTTAACAATTTTAATTATGATTTTAGTGAGAATTTTAATGTTTGTTTATGACTAATTTTTGTAAGTCTTCATGGCTTTTTTTTATCGATATTGATCGATTTCGGTTAAGGCGGAGCTTCATGAAGTAATTATGGAAGCTAAACATTTATTTTTCTTATTGGAAATTATAAGATCTTGCACGATGTTTTTGGGTTTCTTTTTATGCAAGGAATCGTCACTTCAACCAAGTAAGAAATCTCTACTTTAATGCATCATTCTAGCTTGTATGTGGATTAGGATCATATAACGTAAGTTGCATATCGAGATCTCCCACCTAAAGCACTGGATTTATTTTGATTTATGATAATATGTGACGACATCGAATTTTATGGATTAGGTTATGCATGATAGATTTGCTTTCCTTGCACTTTCCCTTAATCCCCATTTTTTGCTCGTTTCGTTGCAATTATTAAAACTAGTTTCGGGTGTGGTAAAATTCTGGAAAAATTTCACGAGTGATCCTTATCCTCTTAATTAATTTTGTATAATTTTTTATTCCAGATTGTCGCTCCCGGGATTTTCATCCTAGTACAAACGTGAAAGTGGCGCGGAAAGGTTAGAGTCGCCAGCCAGACATTTTTATCCCGAATGAATGGGAAAGATAATGCTGCACAGACCAAAGAGAAAAGGAAAGGACAAGGTCCTGCAAACCAAAGATCTGGGTTCGGGAGTCGGTTACGAACTGGGAAGGTATTAGCACCACAGACCGTCCGCCGTACCCGATGGGATCCACGCTTGTTTGTCTGTTTCAAAGGGTGAGAAATAAGATGCTGCTGAATAAAAACTGCTAACTGGAAATGGTATGAGAGAGGGAACTAGAAAAGAAAACGAAAAGATACGGGACAAATGTAGGGAAAATAAAGCGTGTGCTCAAACGGGCCCTACCCCGCTGCCTACGTACCTCATCGGGAAAATGAGGATCAGAGTCGATGTAGTTTGCCTAACTAAAGGCGGTAACTATTTATTTATGTTTTTTTATGCGCTGGAACTGCGTATGTCTATGCCCATGTGTTGCAGGCTCGCCTTGAACAAGTGCATTTATCGTCTTGCATGCGAGACAAGTCGTCGCAAGTTCGCGTTAAGAGTGAGTTAGATGAGAAAATAAATTCCCGAAGGCCGTTTATTGTTTGTTTTTTTGTCTTTTAGAGAAGTGTTTTGATTGTTTTTGTTTGTGAAAGTAGCCTCACAATTAGACTTGTACATTATACTAGACAAGCCCATACTATTCCAAGATGGAATGAATACGAGTGCCCCATGGAATAAGTCTCTGCATCTAAGACTACTTCAACCTTTATTAAAGTGTTTTTTTAGCTTTTCTTTATGAGATAGGAAAGAAAAAGCAAAGCAAACCAAAGGCAAAAAGTCTATGGGGAAGACTAAAATCCTAGTGTTATCATACATGGATGAACCTAGATTAGTGTGGTTTCTATCTTAATGAGAAGGAAAGGAGAAACAAAGAAAATAGAATACAACTTACTTCTTAATGAAGTTAAGTTGATCCTACAAGGGATTAGCATGAAGTTATGAAAATCTAACAAACACAAGTATGAAAGGTAATGAAAAAATGCAAATTAAATGCATAAAGAAGTAAAAGAATAAGTCGTGAAGAACTTACCTTAACCTCCCTACAAAACAAAGGTTAGTGTTGCATATTATTAAAAATAATAAGGAAAACAAAGTACCAATTAAATCCTAATGATCCTAGTACCGAAACTAGACTCAATCTTAAGCCTAAAGGGTACTAAAAATGAGACAATGCAAAATTCCAACAACTACTACAACACTCATGACACCAACAGCTACTAAAACAGAGAAAGAACATAAGACATCTTTTTACAGCCAACATTCAGCATGTGAAATAGGTGTGAAAAAGTCACAAACATCATGCAAAGACCTACATTTTAAAAGCTACTGCATTGAGAAACAAATGCGAAAAACATGGCAGATTTTATTATTTTCACTTTTTGTGCATGAAATGAATGCCAAATAGTGCAAATACATCACAAAACATTATTTACAAACATCACAAATATGGTGCAAACATGTGATAATTGATTAATATGAACATGATTATTTTTGTGGATGCTTACGAACAAAATGCACACAAAAGCAACAACAATAATTATGTATTTTGAGTTTCATTCACATATACATACGAACATGAATTACACACATGTAGCAACAAAGATCAACAAGTAAACATGCACTTGATGCAAAACATATTATTGAACTATAAGCAAAGATGCAAACAAAATGCAAAAGTATGCACACTTGTGTTTATGCATTTTCAAGAACTCATGGCATAGTACTTACACAATTTGGAAGCATGCATAGATCATGAACATGATGCAAAACAGAATATGAACATTCATTTATGCTAATGGATGCATTAAAACATGGCATAAGAATGTACAAAAGGTACCACATGCATTAATGGACAATCAAGCACACAATATGCAAAAGTAACGAAACGCGTGTCGAAACGACTCGAAACGATGAAATCACATACTGAAAATGGACCTAAGAATTCCCTAAAATCAATGCCTAACATATATGAAGATTAAAGGAACAAAGAAACATGAATAAGCCATCAAATAAGAGGAAAATCCAGATTCAAACAGCGTTAACCGGTTAACGGTATAGGTTAACCGATTAACGGACTCAAAACACCAGCAAATTGTGGCCAAACGCATGTGTTAACCGGTTAACCAAATGCGTTAACCAGTTAACACTGAACAGAATGTGTTTTTTTTTTTTGAAATAAGTGCTTTTGGCCACAAACTCACTTCTAACAATCCCTAACACACACGTGAACATGCTAACACGAACTTTCTACCTAGAGGGAACATTTTAACATTTATTAGGACCTAGATTATGCTACAGATCTAGCTTCTAACAATCAAAATACACACATTGCAAACAAAGCGGAATCGAACGGTAAAACTTATCGAAACGATAAACATGTGAAGAATGTCGTTGCGGCGAGATGAAGAGAATAAGTTAAAGCATAAATTATTTTGGATCACCAACCTACGAAGTGGAGGATTGCTTCGGTGAATGTTGCGATGAATCGCAGTGCGGTCGAAGAAGAAAACTGAAGATCCGCGAATGCAAAATAAATGCGATTCGTTCTTGACGCTTCTCGATTAATCACTTACAATGCTCCCAATCCAATCCAAAAACCAGTAGCAATTATTAAATTATCCACAAATCAATGAAGGATGAAGGTTAAGCTTCAAGATCTCCAAGTTTCAATGTGAAACTTGAAGAGCTTTTCTTTGAAGCTTTGGTGAGTTTGTGAGGAAATGGGAGAATTGAGAGAAAAATGAGAGATTGAAGATGAAAAATGGTGAAAATGAATTGCCAACCCTTTTCTTTGGGATGATTAGGGTTTATATAGGGGCTAGGCTTGGAGCTAGGTTTAGGAATGGAGTTTGGTTTTGGTTTGAGATTAGGGTATGAGTTAGTTAAAAATGGTTAGGACTAGAGAATATTCCTTGAAATAATCTAGAAGGTGGTAGAAACATCCAAGGGAAATGAGGTGGAATTGAAGTGGAAAAATGAGATGAAAAAGAATGGAAGGAAATGTGGAGGGAAATGATGAACACAACCACTTTTCAAATGATTTTCCCAAAATTCGCCACCGTTAACCGGTTAACCAAATGCGTTAACCGGTTAACAGAGCTAAAACTCCAATTCTTCATTTTCTTGATGAATATCTCATGGAATTGCCTTGAATACGTTTCTGTAGTGATTTTTTTTTCTTGAGCTCCAAGATTGACAAGCCTAACCCAATCACATGCCTTATGCACATGCCAATGCTCATGATTTATTATTATTTTGAATACGATGGAATGCTCGGATGATCATGCGAAATGACGAAGCATAAGCCATTTGAGATTGGTATTAAATTAAGAGGACAAATTTTGAGGTATTACAGCTGCCCCTATTCAATCATCGGCAGACCTGAATGAATAATAGCAACGACTTTTAGATATTCAAGGTATGAGGTGATTGAAGACTCGAATAATCCTGAAAATTTATACTATGTGGGAAATGAGGTAAAATGCCACTCTTTGATGACAAAATACCAGCGGTGAACCATAATTCAACATAACTTGGATGACAGCTTGAGGCCACAAAACCGAATTTGTTAGAATCACAACGTATTTACCCCACTTGAGATATAAACTTATCATAACATGGATGATAGCTTGAAGGTACGAATTTGGCGTTCGACAAGAATTTATCTCACTTGAGGAGATAAGACTTGAAAAAGAGACCATCATAACTTGGATGACGACTCAAAGATATAAACTTGGGGTTCGATAATAATTTATCCCACTTGAGGAGATAAAACTTGAAAAAGAGACCATCATAACTTGGATGACGACTCGAAGAAACGAACTTGGCGTTCGACAAGAATTTATCCCACTTGAGGAGATAAAACTTGAAAAAGAGACCATCATAACTTGGATGACGACTCGAAGAAACGAACTTGGCGTTCGACAAGAATTTATCCCACTTGAGGAGATAAAACTTGAAAAAGAGACCATCATAACTTGGATGATGACTCGAAGATAAGAACTTTGCGTTCGACAAGAATTTATCCCACTCGAGGAGATAAAACTTGAAAAAGAGACAATCATAACTTGGATGACGACTCGAAGAAACGAACTTGGTGTTCGACAAGAATTTATCCCACTTGAGGAGATAAAACTTGAAAAAGAGACCATCATAACTTAGATGACGACTCAACTGAGGGAAACAAGATTTGACATGTAAAAGTAATTGTGTTTGGAAAATGAACTTGGCGTTCTCTGTGGGGAATACCTCAGGTTGCTTGAGGAAATGCTTCGGGCTCTTATGAGAGGTACCACAATTGGCTTATGCTTCGTACATATGTTTGAATTCTTATGGCGTAATGCTCCATAATGATGGAAATGCTAAGCATTTGAGGATGCAAATGTAATGATGATTACTACATGCAAATGCAAAGAGATATCCTGATGAGGAGATAACAGATGTCCTTGGCGACTTCACTGGGGAAGAAACCATTGTTGTGTTGATTGTGATGAATCCCTGCAGGGAAAAGCAACTCTGCAGGGGATATCATTAAGGATACATTGGCTCTGAACTGCCATCATTGCCAAAAATAAATTGGACTTTGAAGAACGTTGATCCTGCTAAGGATGAACTTAATTGGGGAGGTACACTACCCGTATAACTCTGTCGAGGGAATGATATCCTTCTGACTAGGCTGGGGAATCATATGTCGGTGCTCTGGTGAGGAAGAAATCTGCTAGGGAAACCCCTCATACACAATATTCTGCTTGGGGAAGAGATATTGCCGGAGATAGGAAGACCCTGATGAGGGAATGCTTCTTTGTTTAAGGAAAATATCTGCTTGGGGAGACTATCAGTCTTCCATCACCACTGTTGGGGAAGGTTTCAATTTCTACTCTACTGGGGATAATGGAAGACATTCGAGAAGACACTTGTTGAGGGATTATGTTCAAGAACCTATTGAGGAAGTCCTCCTGAAGGTCTATTTTGGCTCTGCTAGCAACACCTGTAATTGGACCTTCATAAACACAACTGATAGTGTCTGCAACATGGAGAGTTAGTTTGGCCTGTATGCCCCGGGCTTATGGTATAAATCAACATCCCCGTCACTCAACTCTTTAGAGTGGTATCATATAGTTTTGTACTCCTGCATGAGTTGTAAGGTAGGTATTCAAATGTTCATAATGCAACTTTTATCACAACTTGCTGGACATTTTTGCAATCAATCAATGTTAGATGAAAAACAAAAACATATGGACACAAATTTGAATGAAGTTGCATTTTATTAATTGGGAAATGGCCCTGAATAGGCATTACATCAGGAAGCAATCTCTAGAAAGAGGAAATTGCTCAAAAGGAAAACAAACTATCCTATTGGCAATGTGAAGAATGGATCTCATCAAGCTCCAACCCGGCTATGACTTGTATATCTCCATGACTCTCCGCCTGCTTCGCCTTTGAGGTAAGTGATTGAATTGATCTTCAAACCTTGGAATGCCCTTAGTTGCAAATGGATCACAGCTTCACAGACCACAGTTGTTTGTGTTAGTCCCTCTTTTGCGTGGATCACCCTTTCGGGTTTTCAATCCACCGGGATACCCTTTATTTCCTGATATGTCCGATGTGGCTTTTCAGCTCAGCGGGTGTACACGTTTTTCCAATATTTCCCTAACTTTTGCCCGAGCCTTTTATCCTGTTTTTGGCTCACCGAGATGCCCTTTTTTTCCTGTATCTTTATTCTGTTTTTATCCAGTGGGTCGTTTTACACAAAGTATTTTCTTACTGTGTCTGCGTTGACAGGGGATTGGAAGTCTTCACCATCCATGATCGTTAACATCAAGGCTCCGCCTGAGAAGACCTTTTTAACCATAAATGGACCTTCATAATTGGGTGTCCATTTTACCCTGTGATCATTGAGAGGAGGAAGAATCCTTTTCAATACTAAGTCACCTGGTATGTACCGTTGAGGCCGTACTCTCTTGTCAAAAACCTGTTTCATTCGTCAAATGATATCTCTTTTGTCGAAAGCCTGTTTCATTCGTCAAATGATATATCTTTTGTCGAAAGCCTGTCGAAGGCCGTACTCTCGGGAATTCCATACCGGCAAATGATATCTCTTTTGATGAATCGGGAAACCACTTGTTTTATAACGTTGGCATAAGATGCCACTTCGACCCATTTTGTGAAGTAGTCTATAGATACCAGGATAAAACGGTGACCGTTGTAAGCCGTTGGATCAATCTTACCAATCATGTCAATGCCCCACATGGAAAAGGGCCAAGGTGAAGACATGATGCTCAATGGATTTGGAGGTACATGGACCTTGTCAGCATAGATCTGGCACTTGTGGCATTTGCGGGAATATTTACAGCATATGGATTCCATGGTGATCCAATAATATCCTGAACTGAGAAGTTTCTTTTCCATAGCATGCCCTCCAGCATGGGTACCAAAGGAGCCTTCGTGAACTTCTTGCATTAACAGGTCTGCTTCGTGTCTATCCACGCATATGAGCAGGACCATGTCGAAGTTTCGTTTGTATAGTACATCATCTTGATTCAAGAAGAATCCTCCTGCTAGCCTCCTGAGAGTCTTCTTGTCTTTACTGGATGCCCCAGCTGGGTACTCCTGAATCTTCAGAAATCGCTTGATATCATAATACCAAGGTTTTCTATCCTCAACACCGTCAATTGCGAAAACATAGGCAGGTCTTTCGAGACGAGAGACGTTGATTTGAGGCACATAGTTCTCTTTATGCACCTTGATCATGGAAGATAGAGTTGCCAAAGCATCAGCAAATTGGTTCTCATCTCGAGGTATGTAGTGCAATTTGACTTTGGTGAAGAAAGTTAACAACCTCTTGGTGTAATCCTTGTATGGAGCTAAGTGAGGCTGATGAACCAGCCACTTGCCATTGACTTGGTTGATAACTAGAGCATAATCACTGAAGATCTCAAGGTTCTTGATCCTCATACTGATTACTTCTTCGATGCCCAATATGCAGGATTCATACTCTGCTTCGTTATTGGTGCACTCAAATGTCAGCCGAGCAGTGAAAGACATGTGTACCCCCTCTGGTGAGATAATGACAGCACCAACTCCACTACCATTCATGTTCATAGCTCCGTCAAACATCAATCTCCATTTGGATTCGGGGTCTGGCCCCTCCTTCGAGAGTGGTTCTTCACATTCTCTCGACTTGAGGAACATGATGTCCTCATCCGGAAACTCAAACTTCATTGGTTGGTAATCATCGATTGGATACTGGGCCAAATACTCCGACAATACACTCCCTTTAATGGCTTTTTGCGAAGTGTATTGGATATCATATTCTGTCAGAATCATCTGCCATCGGGCTACCCTTCCCGTAAAATTCGGTTTCTCGAAGATATACTCCACAGGGTCCATCTTGGAAATTAGGAAAGTGGTATGAGTCAGCATGTACTGTCTTAGTAGGCGAGCAGCCCATGCCAAAGCGCATCAAGTTTTCTCGAGTAGTGAGTAGCGTGTCTCACAATCAGTAAAATTTTTGCTAAGGTAATAGATTGCATGCTCTTTTCGACCAGACTCGTCTTGCTGACCCAACACACATCCCATTGATCCTTTGAGTACAGTGAGGTACATGATTAGGGGTCTCCCTGGAACTGGGGGCATGAGAATCAGAGGTTCTTGCATGTACTCCTTGATTCGATCGAAGGCCTGTTGGCAGTCATCATTCCATTTGATAGCCTGATTCTTCCTCAGAAGCTTGAAAATAGGCTCACACGTGGTTGTTAGGTGCAAGATGAACCGTGTAATGTAGTTCAACCTCCCTAAGAAGCATCGTACTTATTTTTCAGTTCTTGGTTCAGGCATCTCCTAGATGGCTTTTACTTTTGCAGGGTCAACCTTGATTCCCCGTTCACTGACGATGAAGCCCAACAGCTTACCGGAGTGTACCCCGAAGGTGCATTTGTTTGGGTTTAACTGTAGTCTGAATTTTCGAAGCCTGTCAAATAGTTTAGCTAGGTTGACTAGATGCTCTTCTTCTGTCTGTGACTTCGCAATCATATCATCAACGTAGACCTCAATCTCGTGATGAATCATATCATGGAATAATGTCACCATTGCACGCTGGTAAGTTGCACCAGCATTTTTCAAACCAAACGACGTGACTTTATAACAAAAGGTGCCCAGGGCATAATGAACGTAGTCTTCTCCATGTCCTCTGGTGCCATTTTGATCTGATTATAGCCCAAGAAGCCATCCATGAAGGAGAATACGGAAAATTGGGCGGTGTTGTCAACTAGCACATCAATGTGAGGCAGAGGGAAATCATCCTTAGGGCTGGCCCGATTCAAATCCCTATAGTCCATGCACATTCTAACCTTACCATCCTTTTTAGGTACTGGTACAATATTTGCGACCCATGGGGGATAAATGGTCACAACCAAGAATCCAGCGTCAAACTGTTTCTGCACCTCCTCTTTAATTTTGATGGCCATGTTCGGGTGTGTTCTTCTCAACTTTTGCTTTACAGGTGGGCACTCTTATCTGAGGGGTAGTTTATGCACCATGATGTCAGTGTCCAATCAAGGCATGTCTTGATAAGACCAGGAGAAGACATCAACATACTCTCGAAGCATGGCAGTTAGACGACTCTTGATAGATTCTTCTAACGCAACCCCGATCTTTACCTCTCTTTTGTCTTTTTCAGTACCCAGATTTATCACTTCAATAGCTTCCTCATGTGGCTGAATCATCTTCTCCTCTTGTTTAAGCAACCTGGCTAGCCCTTCGGGCAGTTCACAATCTTCCTCACCTTCCTCATCGGCTAGGTAGATTGGGTTGTCGAAGTCATACTGAGCCATAGCAAGGTCATCATTGATGAGACCCGATGAGGAGCATTTGCATGAATGATGATTCATGCTAGATTTAGAAGTGGTTTGAGGGAACATTTCCATTTATTTTGTATGAAATTTGCATAAAAACAACATGAAAATGAAAGACAAAGAGCAACATGTATGAATGAAAAAATGTCCTCTTTATTGATGATTATGAAATTGTATTATGAACAAAAGAACCCTTACAATGAGTTGTTATGCCCCGGGTAAGGCATATAGCTTGAATATAGGAAAACGAAACATAAAGTATTAATCTTCAAGCTGAGTGACAGGGATAAACTTCTCAGCCGACCAGTTATTGAGTAGAGTCCCCAGAGCACAAGGCTTAATCCACTCGTCAAGATTGCAGTCACTGTCAATCATGTCCTCTTATGCAGCATAAACATTGCCATGTGTAACACGGTGGGAGAACTGACTTTTAGTTATGTTGCGGATAGCAAGAGTCGCCACCGACTTTTATTTTATCCAAAGGAAAGGCATAAAAGAACAGGAAAGACCTTTTAAAAAGATTTTTGGGTCCGGGGGGTAGGTTATGTAAAGGGAAGGTGTTAGCACCCTTTACATCCATGGTTATCCATGGGCTCTTAGTTACTTAGCTCACTTTAAAATGTTTTTGAAATGTGAAGTGTGTGAATAAAAATTTTCTTAAGTGTTTTATAATGATCCATGTAGGGATGCGTATAAAACCTTTGTTTTGAAAATTTGTTTGAAATGTATGAAGTATTTGAAATGTTTTGAAGAGTGAGCAAGTATCTTAAGAGGAACCTACCCTAAGTTTAAGTCTTTTCTGTTCTTGAATCCTTTGAATGGTAAGACTATCCCTATTATTAAGGAATAGATAGTCATTACCTTGGATGTAAGGGACAAGTGAAGAGACATCTGTTATTTAGGCAATTGTGGGGTGTATAAGCAATTCGAAGGGACTATCATCTTTATTCGAAAGGGACAAGATCATTACGAAGGCAACATTCGAAGGGACTTGATCTTTTTATCTGTTTAAGGGACTAGATGATGTGAAATGAGGGACTTTGCTTTATACACCCTACTTGACCTTGTTTGTTTAGGCAACATGAGGGATAACCCTTAGAAAGTGAGATGGCGATCAAAGATCGACTTACGTGTGTGAGTGTACAATTTTAAATATTTATCTTTTAAATTAGTGATCTAAATTGATTTTACAATACAAACATGTTTCACTCCCTATTTTACTAACCATAGCATTTAAATAAATATTAAATATTACTATTAAAATATTACATCCAGGAGACAATTACATAATAATAATAATTAAAGCAAATTAAATAAATAAGCAAAAATAAATAATAATAATAATAATATAATTGGGTTAGTAAAAATAATAAAAATAATACAAAGATAAATGGGGTTAGCAATAATAAAATAAATATCATATAAACATAGTTAATAATATAAGCAAAAAATATTAGCATAATAATTAAAAAATCAATTTTTATGAACAATTATTATTTAAGACTAATAAGAAAATATGAGCAATTATACTAATTATCATAAAGTTTTAAGTTAAAAATTAAGTTAATTATAAACATATTATGAAAATAAAATTATAACTACAAAATTAAATTAGCAATTTTTAACTATTTCTAAACATATATTAAAAATTATTTATATACAAAAATTAAATTATAAACAATTTATGTCATATTATCAAAATTAAATTAAGAATTTTAATTTTAAACATATTTATATACAAGATTTAAATTATAAACAAATTAAAAAAAAATGTACATGATTAAATAAAATAGGATTAAGTTTTAAATAGAAGAAAATTAGGGTTTGATTATTAAAAAAACATTAAGATTTATTTATTAAAATATAAACAAGAATTAAAATAAACAAATAAATTAATATTGACAATTAATAGAAAATTAGGTTTTATGAAAATATTTTTAGGCTTTTTAGAAAATGTTATTAGAATTAATTTTAATAATAATAATAAACAAACAAATAAAACAAGAAAAATAATGAAGTAAAAGTAAAAGGGGGAGGCCTGGTTTTGAACCCAGGACCTCCCCAATACCTGAAGAAGACCCAGCCACTGGGCTACATGCGCGCGCGTGATAGCAAACCCACTCTACTTGGTTTTGTTGCCTATCCTGAAAAATCATGAAAAAGAAAACAAAACAAAAGGCCTAGGGGGGATTCGAACCCAGGACCTTTACTCAATTCACAAACGCATTTACCATTCCAGCCGGGAGGGCGCATCTGTTATTATACTCATCACAATTCATTATATTTTAAGCTTAACAATTAAAAGGGAAAAATAAGAAAAACCACTGCAGCCAGGATTCGAACCAGGGTCCCCAACCAATACATGCGCGTCTCTTAACACCAGGCCAAGCACTGCACTTCTGAAACAAAACAAAAACAAAAACATAAAATATTATGATGAAATTTTAAATCTGAAATATGGCGCGCTGGCTTCATCTTCTTCCTCAGGATTAGAATTTAGCTACGAATTTAGCTATGAATTTTCCTGCGATTTTTCAAAACCAGAAACCTACGAAAATGGGATGATTATCAAAACAGTAAAATTTCTCAAAAATAATTGGTGTGTTATGATCCTTAAGCTTCATACGATTGTTCTATGTTCTTAGAATTTGTTTATGTTTGGTTTAAAGCAAAACCCTAATCTCATGGCCGAAACCCTAGCCATGGTGATTTCTCAAACCTGCAATGAAATTTCAATCAAACTATCCAGAATCAATCAGCAACTTGATACAAACACAAAACAATGATCAAAACTCATTAAAATCCAGTCAATATACAGAATCGAAAATCAAGAATATGATGAACATTATGAATTCGGGTTATGCAATATAAGGTGTTTTAGATGTTGTTTATGATCCAATATCATTCTATGAACATCCAAGAACACATTGCAACCTTCAAATTGTCTTGAAAGTGGTTGTAGCTTGGAATCCGAATTTGAGTTTTGTGATGAATTTTGAAAGTTGCAACTTACTCTTTGAGGCCATAATTTCGTGTCTTTGCATTAGGGTTATGTTGTATACTTATAGTACAATGGATTAGGTCAAAAATAATGGATCATTGTGTGGAAAATTTGGATCAATGAGATTGAAAAAGATTCAAGCTTAAATTTCAAATATTCTTGAATAAGACCTTTCTATTTCAAGCCAATCACCATAATTTTTGTATCAATTTGATCCAAGCAATCTTTATGACTTTCTAGAAGCACAATCTCTTTTAAATATTTGATTTTTCTATTTTATTTTAATTTAAAATGATTTTAAATGAATAAAATCAAAATAAATAAAATAAAATGATAAAAAAATATGAATAATTGAGGGTTGGGTCGTGCATGAAGTATTGGTATGAATTGGATCATCATATGGCAAGCCCATTTAGAAAAATTTGGTTTTAAACCTCCATTTTCTTCATAAACCAACCAAAAATTTCCCAACTTTGCAAGGGCACACATCCTTCAATTTTAATGCTATGAGGGTGTTCTTGGACATTTTGGAAAGCTTGAAGAGTCCTTTAACCAACCCCACTGGTTTCATGTCCATATCATTTACCATTCTCAAGTTATGCCCTTTTGAAGTTGTTGACTTTTTGTTGACTTTCAAAAGGACCTATAATGTCTTAGCTCATACCTTCCAAATGAAGCATTTTTGGGCTTGGCTTGTGAGACACAAAGTTGTATAGAATTCAATTTCCTTCAAAATGAGATTTGGATGGAGAATTGGTGATGAAGCATGTGAAACTTATGGCTGGTCAAAGTTCAGTTGACTTGTCTTGAGAAAACCCTAATTTAGAAACCTCTGATTCTTGATGATCTGAAATCTCCTTGATGAATCATGATAAACCCTTGATCAAATGATGAATTTTACTTAATATACTTGATGTTGGCAAAAAATCATGAAGTTTGACTTTGGTTTGACCACAGTTGACCTCAGTTTGACTTTTTAACTGCTTTGACTGATTTTGACTTATCTGATCATTTGACTGAGCAAACTTTTGAGAAAAGTCTTGAAACTTGTCATGGGGATTCTTAAACATATATAAGATGTTATGAAGCTCACTTGAAGTCTTGGAAGTCCTTTTAGCCTGATTAAAGTCAAAACCCTAGTTTTGGATGCACTGCTTAGGAGGATGCATTGTCTGAGGGAATTGTCAAACTTTCTGACTATTTGTGAACTTTGTGAACCTTGTGAACTTCATAAGGTGTCTTGTGAACCTCATGAAAGGTCTTGTGAAACTTGTGAACCTTATGAAAGGTCTTGTGAACCTTGTGAACCTCATAAAGTGTCTTGTAAACTTCATGAACCTCATGAAAGGCCTTGTGAACCTTGTGAAAGGTCTTGTGAACCTTGTGAACCTCATAAAGTGTCTTGTAAACTTCATGAACCTCATGAAAGGTCTTGTAAACCTTGTGAACCTTATAAGCACACAAAGTCTTGTATTGTGAGGGAAAATTTTGGGGTGCAACAGCTGCCCCTGTTCAATTTTCTGAAACCTGAGGGGTTAGATTGGTATATGTGCCAGTCGTGACCTGGAAGGTTGAAGGGGATTGAACACAAAAGCCCAAAAATTTGCACTCACCGGTGCGTAGAGTGATACTGATGACTAGTTGAATATGCTTGAGTGGGATTAAAGATGCCACTTGGAGAAAAGCTCTTCAGATACATTTCTTGGAGGATAAAGCAGTCCAAAATATGAAGATAAAATGATAGCTTTCAGGAGGATAAACAACGTCCTGAGGAAATGATAGCTTTCAGGAGGATAAACTACGTCCTGAGGAAATGATAGCTTTCAGGAGGATAAACAACGTCCTGAGGAAATGATATGCTTTCAGAAGGATAAACAACGTTCTGAGGTATAAGTATAACTTTTGAGAGGATAAACAATGGCCCAATAGTCATGATATGCTTTCAGGAGGATAAACAACGTCCTGAGGTATAAGAAGCTTTCAGGAGGATAAACAACGTCCTGAGGAAATGATATGCTTTCAGGAGGATAAACAACGTCCTGAGGGAATGGTGTAACCTTTGGGAAGATAAATAACGGCCCGAGGTCATGATTTGTTGATGAAATTTGTCTGCTGGAGAATTAACCTGAAAAACAAGATTATAACATTCTATATGATAATATTAGCTTATGCATTATATATGCATGTATAATATGATGCACTTAAGTAATATATTATGTATCTAGGTATATGTATGTTATGATGTAAATGATGTATGTATGTATCATGCAGCCTGAAGCGTCTGGATATCTTCGTATAATCAACTGCTGGCCAGGGAAAATAAATCCCGATTTGTTGCTGAAGAATATGAGGAACTTGTTCCCGTCTTGTTTGATAATGTAGTATATATAACCTCCCGTCTTCGTTTGATAGTACATAACCTCCCATCTTCGTTCGTCGTACTCCCATTGAAAAATAAATTCCTGACTATCCGTAAAAGAGATGGATATAAATTCCAGGGGAGATGTAACTTGAAGTACTTATGAAGATGGATTTGCCCTACTGGGGATTTGTAGCTGTCTTGTGAGGATGACACGGTGAAGCTTCGTTGAAATCCTTCCCTCATTCATCCTTAGTAAATACTATTACTGCATTTTCATGCATTTCTGGTAAACATCAATCATATTCAAAAGCATACATACATTCAAACACAATCAATGGACGTTTCGCTTATGTAAATAGGGTAAAAGTAAATCTGGATTCAAAGATAAAATTTTATTTATATCAACAAGTGACCCATACATGGGTGAGTTTGTACAAGGAGACAGAAATCCTAGTAAGAGGAATTCGTCGTAAAAATTTTTTTTACAAAACAAAGAAAATCAGCTATGTGGGAAATAATCCTTATTGAGTTTCAATTCTACTATTGCCATTATCTTCAAGTATTTCATCTTCTGCTGTCGAGACGGAAACGATTGGATTGAGCTTTATCTGTTCGAACTTGAGTAAGTAGTACCACTGGTTGCAGTTTCATGGGTGATCCACACGAGACATAGTCATACGCTTTAATCCCTAACTTTTGCCTGGATTGCCCTTTCAGGTTTTCAATCCACCGGGATACCCTTTTTTCCCCAAGCCGCCTTTTCAGGTTTTCGACTTGCCGGGTGTACATCTTTTTATATATATCCCTAATTTTTGCCCAAACCCTTTTGGTTTGCCGGGATGCCCTTATTTTTGCCTAGGCTAGTCAACCTAGCGGGTCTCTTTTTATGCGTAGTATTTTTTAACTATGTCTGCGTTTACAGGCTGTGGGAAATCTTCACCATCCATAGTAGTAAGTATCATGGCACCTCCTGAAAATATTGTCTTGACTACAAATGGTCCTTCATATGTAGGAGTCCACTTGCCCCTAGGATCACCCTGTGGTAATATGATATGCTTGATTACCAAGTCACCAGCCTGATATACCTTTGGCTTAACCCTTTTGTTAAAAGCTTTGATCATCCGTTTCTGGTACATCTGGCCATGACAAACTGCTGCTAACCTCTTCTCATCAATCAAATTTATCGGGTCAAGTCGGGTCTGAATCCACTCATCTTCATCCAAGCCTGCATCCTTCATAATTCTTAAGGAAGGAATCTGAACTTCAATGGGCAGAACTGCTTCCATACCATAGACTAAGGAGAATGGGGTTGCCCCTGTTGAAGTGCGTATTGTAGTACGATAACCATGAAGAGCAAATGGTAACATCTCATGCCAATCCTTGTAAGTAACAGTCATCTTCTGTAGAATCTTCTTAATATTCTTGTTATCAGCTTCTACTGCCCCATTCATCTTTGGACGATACAGAGAAGAGTTGTGATGCTTAATCTTGAATTGCGTACAAAGATCAGTAATCATAGTGTTGTTCAGATTAGAGCCATTGTCAGTAATAATCCTTTCAGGGATGCCATACCTACATATGAGATTATTCCTAATGAATCGAGCCACAACATTTTTGGTAACAGATGCAAATGAAGCTGCCTCCACCCACTTAGTGAAGTAATCAATAGCAACCAGGATGAAACGATGCCCATTAGAAGCAGTAGGCTTGATCTCACCAATCATATCAATGCCCCACATGGCAAAAGGCCAAGGAGCAGTCAACACATTCAATGGTGATGGAGGTATATGGACTTTATCAGCATAGATTTGACACTTGTGACATGTTCTGGAATGTTGGTAGCAATCAGCTTCCATGGTAGACCAATAGTAACCTGATCTCAAAATCTTCTTTGCCATGGTATGACCACTAGAATGAGTGCCAAAGATCCCATCATGCATATCTTCCATAATCCCTGTTGCTTCCTTCTTATCCACACAACGAAGCATATTTGAATCATGATTGCGCTTGTACAAAATCCCATTACTCAAAAAGAACTTAGCAGAGAACCTCCTCAGAAACTTCCTATCTTTGACAGATGCCCCTTCAGGGAACTCCTGAGCTTCAAGATATCTTTTCACTTCATAGAACCAAGGATTTTCTTCTGCTTCTTCAGTGCCAATCTCATTGCAATATGCAGGCTTCTCAAATCTATCAATAGTAATCTTGGGAGCTTCATCATCCCAGCTGATCTCAAACATGGATGCCATGGTGGCTAAAGCATCTGCCAACTGATTCTCTCTTCTTGGAATATGTCCAAAAGTAATTTCTTTGAAATGTGGGATCAAAGACAACACATGCTCTCTGTATGGAATGAGATTATCATGCTTGGTATCCCAATCTCCTTTAATCTGACTTACTACCAGGGCTGAATCTCCATACACATCAAGGAACTGAATCTTCATATCAATAGCAGCTTTAATACCCAGGATACATGCCTCATACTCAGCCATGTTATTAGTACAATAGAAACAAAGTCTGGCAGTAATCGGGGTATGACAACCTTCAGGGGAACTGATCACAACACCAACACCATTACCAAGTGCATTAGAGGCACCATCAAAAACCATAGTCCATCGGGATCCTTGTTCAGGTCCGTCATATTGTCCAGGTTCTTTGGTAATAATCATAATGTCTTCATCAGGGAACTCAAAACTCATTGACTGGTAATCATCCACTGCTTGATGAGCCAAATGATCAGCTACAACACTTCCCTTAATGGCCTTTTGAGTAGTATACTGTATATCATATTCTGTCAAGATCATTTGCCATCTTGAAATTCTTCCGGAGAGAGCAGGTTTCTCGAATATGTACTTGATTGGATCCATCTTCGAGATCAACAAGGTAGTATGGGTCAACATATACTATCTTAGTCGGAGAGCAGCCCATTCCAAAGCGCAGCAAGTTTTCTCGAGCAGTGAGTATCTTGTTTCACAGTCGGTAAACTTTTTGCTAAGGTAGTATATTGCCTGCTCTTTTCGACCAGACTCGTCATGTTGCCCCAACACACACCCCATTGAGTTGTCTAACACTGTTAAGTACATAATCAAGGGTCTTCCATCAACTGGTGGCATCAAAATTGGAGGTTATAAAAGATATCTCTTGATTTCATCAAAGGCAGTCTGGCACTCATCATTCCATTCCATCACTTGGTCTTTCTTCAGCAACTTGAAGATTGGTTCACAGATGGCAGTTAATTGGGAAATAAATCTTGCAATGTAATTCAGTCGTCCCAAGAAACCTCTAACTTCCTTCTCAGTACGGGGAGCTGGCATCTCTCGTATAGCTTTTACTTTTGCAGGATCCACTTCAATACCTTTTCCACTGACAATGAAGCCCAGGAGTTTACCAGATCTAACTCCAAAAGTACACTTGTTTGGGTTTAATCTCAACTTGTATTTCTTCAACCTCTTAAACAATTTATGCAAATGATCAAGATGTTGTTCTTCATTCTGGGACCTGGCTATCATATCATCCACATATACCTCTATCTCATGATGAATCATATCATGAAACAAAGCCACCATAGCACGCTGATATGTTGCCCCTGCATTCTTTAAACCAAATGGCATTACCTTATAGCAAAAGGTGCCCCACTGTGTAACAAATGTTATCTTCTCCATATCTTCAGGTGCCATCTTGATTTGATTGTAACCAGAGAAACCATCCATGAAAGAGAATACTTTGTGCTGAGCAGTGTTGTCTACCAAAACATCAATATGAGGAAGTGGAAAGTCATCTTTGGGGCTGGCCTTGTTCAAATCTTTGTAGTCTACACACATACGTACCTTACCATCTTTCTTAGGTACTGGCACCACATTTGCAACCCATTGAGGATAAGAAGTCACAGCTAAGAACCCTGCATCAAACTGTTTCATTACCTCTGCTTTAATCTTCTCTGACATTTCAGGACGCATGCGATGAACCTTCTGCTTCTTTGGACGACAATCTTCTTTTACTGGTAGACGGTGAACCACAATGTCTGTATCCAACCCTGGCATATCTTCGTAGGACCAAGCAAAGATCTCCACATAGTCATGTAACATCTGAATCAATCTGCTCTTGACACTATCCTCTAATTCAGCCCCTATCTTGACTTCTTTCCTGTTTTCCTCAGTTCCCAGATTCACAACTTCGACTGTCTCTTCATGTGGCTGTATAGCTTTCTCTTCTTGTTGTAACAACCTAGCAAGCTCTACAGGTACTTCACAATCATCCTCATTTCCGTCTTCAGCTTGATAGATCGGATTCTCGAAATTATAATTGGCAATAGTAGAACTGTTATCAACAGGATCCAGGGTGGATGAGGATCTGCATTTTAGTGACGTGGGTGTGTGTAAGAACACATAGTTGATAAAACAAAAAGAAAAGAAAAGAAAGACAAGGAACACAATATTTACGAAAACGAAACGTCCACTGATTTTTATTGAATGAAGTATGCAAATGAAATGACATCCCGTAACAGGCACACCATTGTGCCCCGGGTAAGGCACAAGGCTTAAAAGTTCAATTGTTCAAGAAATTACAAACTTAAAAAGCAATAACACAGTAATAGTATTTACTCCTGACTAAAGGAGATAGGAATAACATCTTCAGCTTTCCAGTTATTGAGTCCAGCACCCACAGTAGGAAAAATCCAATCATCCAAGTTGTAGTCTTCATCATAGTCACCCACAACGTTGATCTGGTCTTTCATAATCCCCTGATTGGTGATACGAACAGCACGAGCACGACAAACAGCCTTCTGGGACTCTGCAGTGAAACCCAAACCAAATTTGTCAGACTTGTACAGAATATCAGGAAGCTGACCCCAAATAGTACAACCACCTTCATCCACCACAGCTCTAGCATCTTTAAGGGAGTCCATTGTTGGAGGTACTCTAGTGACCACAGGAACTTTCTTGACAACAGGAGGAGCTTCATAATCATTAACAATCCAGGGAACCACTTCAAATGTCTGACACGGAGTTTCAACATATTCACCCTCCACTTCAAGGTACTTAAAGGTGTTCACATGGCTAACAACATATCCTTCTTCTCCGTAGACAGTAACAACCTTCCCCTCTACTGGATATCTTAGCTTTTGATGTAATGTAGATGTTACAGCACCTGCCCCATGAATCCAGGGACGCCCAAGCAAACAAGAATATGACGGACGAATATCCATGACATAAAAGGTAGCATTGAAAACCTGAGAACCAACTTTGATTGGGAGATCAATTTCTCCATGCACTACTCTTCTCGAGCCATCAAAAGCCTTCACCACTATATTACTGGGCTTCAACACAGCATCTTCAGGACTCAGCTTATTCAGAACTTCTTTGGGCAACACATTCAGAGAGGAACCATTGTCTATCAATACATGTGACAGGGTAGTGCCCCTGCATTCAATTGAGATATGTAGAGCCCTGTTATGATCCCTCTTGGCAGGAGTCAGATCAGCATCGGAGAAACCTAACCCATTATCATAGGTCAAGTGTGCAACACAATTTTCAAACTGGTCAACAGAAATTTCATTTGGTACATGAGCAGTCTTCAGAAACTTGATCAAGGCCTTGGCATGAGCCTCTGAACATAATAATAAAGACATCATGGAAATCTTGGAGGGAGTATGCCCTAATTGATCAACAATGTCATAATCACTCTTGCGAATGATTTTCAATACTTCTTCCATTTGCTTAGAAAGATCATCAGCAGTTGGCACATCAGTTGGTATAGGTTCAATAACAGGACCTTTGCCCCGAGCATCAGTGGTGGAGGTAGCAGCTGGAGTAACTGCATTCTTGGAGGTAACTGGAGGAGAGAAAGCTCTTCCGCTTCGTGTGATTTTACTAGATCCAGAAATATTATCAACATCAACAAGCATATCAGCTAAGGGTTCCTGCTTAACACCATGGATATAAACATCAGACCCATAATGCCAAGGCACAACTTTATCGGAAGTATACGGAATAGGACCAGGAGTGGTAATGACCATAGGAGCCACTCTGGCTTCAGCAACAATCTTCACAGGGCCTTCAGCAGTAATCTTAATTGGACCCTTATGAGTGATTTTGACGGGTCCCTTTGAAGTAATTCTTACCGGTACTTTATCAACCATATCCACCTCTTCAATCTTCGCACGCTGAGTTATATGATCAACCATACTTTCTACGGAAGGTGGAGTCCTCTCAAACACTATGGTATATTTATCCATGAGACGTTGAATTCCATCTCTCAATCTCCAGCAACTATCCGGCTTATAGGTACAATTCAAACAATCTTCACGACAACCTGGAAAGAACCCAGCTTGTACTAGCTTCTTCTTAATGACAGACAATGGTGTGGTCAACTCTGCAACTGAATAGATATGTGAATCTTCATCAATTGCATTGACAGTCTTCTCATGATTTGGCATGGGAGCAGTGATCACATTTGGAGTACCCGGAGGGTCAAACTAAATTTCTCCACCCTCAATCATATCTTGGATTTTGTTCTTCAATACCCAGCAGCTATTGGTATCATGTCCCTGATAATTAGAATGATATGCACATCGTGCATTGGGATTGTACCTGGGAGAGGTAACATTAGGATTCTGAGGAGCATCTTTCAGAGTGATAAGTTCAGCCTTCAACAAGTGTTGCAATGCTTGGGCCATTGACATGTTGATCTTAGTGAACTGCCTTCTAGCCCTCTGTTGATTTCCCTGTGGCTGCTCTGTTGTTGCAGGAGTTGGATTGGAGATATGGACTGCACTCACAGACTGATGCCTTCTACTACGATCAGGTTGACCATAGACAAAATTTGATTCTTTCTTTCCACTGGGAGGCTTCTTTGCAGCACCTGATGAAGAAGTACCCACTTGAATCTTGCCACTCCTAATACCACTTTCCACGCGCTCTCCTGTCATTATCAACTCAGTGAAGCCAGATGATGAGCTTCCAATGAGATGACTGTAAAAAGGACCATTCAACGTACACATGAACATATCAACCAACTCCCTGTCAGTTAAAGGGGGTTGTACTCTTCCAGCTAAATCTCTCCACTTCTGAGCATACTCCTTGAAGCTTTCTTTAGTACCCATAGACATGCTTTGCAGCTGCATGCGAGTGGGAGCTAAATCAGCATTGTATTGATACTGCTTGTAGAAGGCTTCGACAAGATCATTCCAATCACGGATGTTGACACTCTCCAACTGATAGTACCATTCCAATTGAGCTCCAGATAAGCTCTCTTGGAAGAAATGGATCCACAATTTCTTATCAGCAGTATGAGGTTGGATTCTCCTGACATAAGACCTCAGATGCAGCTTGGGACAAGAGACCCCATCATAAACAACAAAAGTAGGAACCTTGAAACCAATGGGTATGACTACCCCAGATATCAGACTCAAATCTTCAAAATCCAGCCCAGAAGACTTCTGCAACTCCATAGCATCCATTCTATCCACCAGCATTTTGAACTTATCTTCATTAGGCTCATGATAGTAGTTGGCTTCAGAATCAGAGTCCCCCATAGTGTTGTGGAGACTGCCTCCCTCTTTTTCAGACTCTTCAGACTCATAATCTTCAACTGGTTCTTTGGTCTTGGCAAGACCTCTAAACCTTCTTCCCATGTTGATCAGGCCACCTGACTTTCTAGTCTTCTTAGTCTTCTTGGCCAGCAGTGTCTTCAATTCATCCTGCCCCTTGGACAAGTTCAGGATTAGCTCTTGGAACTGTGCATTTTGTGCCTGGAGATCCTTAACTGTTTGTTCAAGAGCCATTGCTGAAATAAACAGCGAGAAGATAAGAAACCTGTGCACAATAAACCTGTGATGCAATGATATGATATGTTAATGTATATGCAATGTTTTCAAGGACCGCAGGATTTAAATTTGCTTAAACAAACAAGAAGGTAGATTTTTATTAGTAATAAATTTGTTTTTCCCCTTGGGCTTACAAAAAATGAAATGAAATAAATACAAGAGATGGGGTTTTAAGTCTCCCATGGACGCTTCCTCTTTGTGTTGAGGTATGATTTGAGATTCCGTTCCTCGTGAAGTTGCTTTGTTAGTTCCAGGATCCTTTCTTGGCTTGCTTTGTAATGAGCCTCGAAGGTATCCCTTTGCTCCTTCAACTAGATCCAGGATCTCTGTAAGTCTTCCATGTCAGTAGGCATGTCTGGGTGAAGGATGGTATAAGAGGTATCTCCTTCAGCAACAGGTTCCATGGTAACTGGCAGGATGGCAGGATATGGCATCATGAGAGTCTGAGCACGAGATCGCACCCATCTGAGATAAGCTTCCATAGGAATAGTGTACTTAGGCTCCAAAGTCTTGCTGTCAACTTTGTTCACTTTTCCCCATGCTCGTATGAATCTCTGACGGTAACCTTGAAGATCGTTGTCGTAGTCAAACACAATGCCCTGAATCAACATGTCATGTGGGCCATCACTCCGAGCGTAACCAAACTGTCGTAAAGCTAGAGAGGGGTTGTAGGTAATGCCTCCTCTTATGCCTAGAAGTGGCACATTAGGAAACTCCCCACAACGGTCAATGATAGTGACATTCTCCATAGATCTGGAGCACCAATGAATATCTGAATGCAAGAGTGACATGATCCTCTTAGACCACCTGAACCCTTGTTCATTCTTCATTACTGAGCGGGGAAGGTGAGAAATAAACCACCTAGATAGCAAAGGTATGCAGCACATCAAAGTTCCTCGTGCCCTTGTGAGTATGAAGAGAATGTAAGATGTCTCCGAGTAATGTAGGCACTGGATTGTGACTCAAGAATATATTGATGGAATGAACGTCTATGAACTGATCTTGATTGGGGAATAACACTAAGCCATAAATCAACAAGGCTAAGATCTTCTCAAAAGCATCATAGCTCATAGCTTTCAAGAACACTTGAGCCTTCTCTATCAACACCTTAGCAAGAATACCTTTAACTCCGCTTCTCGTTTCTAGAACAATGTCAGACTTCTTCAGATGTAGAGCTGCAACAATAACCTTAGGTTTAGGCTCTTTTTCCAAGCCTGTGAATGGTTTCTGATCAAGAATAGGTATACCCAGAAGTTTAGAGAACTCTTCCATTGTTGGAACCAGCTGGTAGTCGGGGAATGTGAAGCAATGGTGTTTAGGATCAAAGAACTGAAACAGAACACTCATCATGTCTTCACTGAATCCTGAGGTGACTAGATCCAATAAGTGACCATGTCTCTTGATGAACTGGGAATGATCAGACACTTGAGAAACTAACTTTTTAAGCTTAGGAGGTATGCCTACAAATTTGATCCTGATAGTGTTTCTACGAGCAATAGCCATGACCTGCAACAAAGAACAAAGATAAATCCTTTGGTCCTTGAAATGGTTAGTGAAAATGCTATGCTTATGATGCATGATGATGTCATGATGTTATGTTCAATCACAAACATGTGGCACACACAAACAAGTCACACAATAGCCCTAGGTTTAAAGGCTTGTATGAGGTTTAAAGGTAAGTACCCTCCCCTGAAGTTAGATGGTTCATCCTGTCCTACAAAAGTAACCAGGTTCTAAGGGATCTCAATATCATTGATCCTTCACAAGGGTGGTTGTTCAGAAGGCAACTTACTTGCCAACCAAAACCCTCCAAGTTTAAGATCTCAATGAGCGTAGCATCGAGTATCAACCAACTTTAGTCTGCACCAAAGCCGGTTATCTCACTACTTTTCTAAAGGCCAAGATGGGATAACTAGGGTTCTAAAAGTTAGTTAGTGCATTGACAACATATGGCAGCCTCATATTATGCTCAACTTGACTTAAGGAACATAAGCACCAACCAAGAAGTCACACTAACTATGGCCACCAGATCAACCATATCGGTATACGCCGTACAGTTTCCTTGGTCTATTGCCATTTACCTAAGGTACACTAGATCCGGGTTAGGATCTTTCACACATAAGAGCACCCAACAGATAAGTATAAAGCAAACAAGACAAACAAATTTAAAGTGATCTAATTCCTAAGGGTACCCCTCTTTTAACAAATCCCCAGCAGAGTCGCCAGTTCTGTAACACGGTGGGAGAACTGACTTTTAGTTAGGTTGCGGATAGCAAGAGTCGCCAACGACTTTTATTTTATCCAAAGGAAAGGCATAAAAGAACAGGAAAGACCTTTTAAAAGATTTTTGGGTCCGGGGGGTAGGTTATGTAAAGGGAAGGTGTTAGCACCCTTTACATCCATGGTTATCCATGGGCTCTTAGTTACTTAGCTCACTTTAAAATGTTTTTGAAATGTGAAGTGTGTGAATAAAAATTTTCTTAAGTGTTTTATAATGATCCATGTAGGGATGCGTATAAAACCTTTGTTTTGAAAATTTGTTTGAAATGTATGAAGTATTTGAAATGTTTTGAAGAGTGAGCAAGTATCTTAAGAGGAACCTACCCTAAGTTTAAGTCTTTTCTGTTCTTGAATCCTTTGAATGGTAAGACTATCCCTATTATTAAGGAATAGGTAGTCATTACCTTGGATGTAAGGGACAAGTGAAGGGACATCTGTTATTTAGGCAACTGTGGGGTGTATAAGCAATTCGAAGGGACTATCATCTTTATTCGAAAGGGACAAGATCATTACGAAGGCAACATTCGAAGGGACTTGATCTTTTTATCTGTTTAAGGGACTAGATGATGTGAAATGAGGGACTTTGCTTTATACACCCTACTTGACCTTGTTTGTTTAGGCAACATGAGGGATAACCCTTAGAAAGTGAGATGGCGATCAAAGATCGACTTACGTGTGTGAGTGTACAATTTTAAATATTTATCTTTTAAATTAGTGATCTAAATTGATTTTACAATACAAACATGTTTCACTCCCTATTTTACTAACCATAACATTTAAATAAATATTAAATATTACTATTAAAATATTACATCCAGGAGACAATTACATAATAATAATAATTAAAGCAAATTAAATAAATAAGCAAAAATAAATAATAATAATATAATTGGGTTAGTAAAAATAATAAAAATAATACAAAGATAAATGGGGTTAGCAATAATAAAATAAATATCATATAAACATAGTTAATAATATAAGCAAAAAATATTAGCATAATAATTAAAAAATCAATTTTTATGAACAATTATTATTTAAGACTAATAAGAAAATATGAGCAATTATATTAATTATCATAAAGTTTTAATTTAAAAAATAAGTTAATTATAAACATATTATGAAAATAAAATTATAACTACAAAATTAAATTAGCAATTTTTAACTATTTCTAAACATATATTAAAAATTATTTATATACAAAAATTAAATTATAAACAATTTATGTCATATTATCAAAATTAAATTAAGAATTTTAATTTTAAACATATTTATATACAAGATTTAAATTATAAACAAATTAAAAAAAAATGTACATGATTAAATAAAATAGGATTAAGTTTTAAATAGAAGAAAATTAGGGTTTGATTATTAAAAAAAACATTAAGATTTATTTATTAAAACATAAACAAGAATTAAAATAAACAAATAAATTAATATTGACAATTAATAGAAAATTAGGCTTTATGAAAATATTTTTAGGGTTTTTAGAAAATGTTATTAGAATTAATTTTAATAATAATAATAAACAAACAAATAAAACAAGAAAAATAATGAAGTAAAAGAAAAAGGGGGAGGCCTGGTTTTGAACCCAGGACCTCCCCAATACCTGAAGAAGACCCAGCCACTGGGCTACATGCGCGCGCGTGATAGCAAACCCACTCTACTTGGTTTTGTTGCCTATCCTGAAAAATCATGAAAAAGAAAACAAAACAAAAGGCCTGGGGGGGATTCGAACCCAGGACCTTTACTCAATTCACAAACGCATTTACCATTCCAGCCGGGAGGGCGCATCTGTTATTATACTCATCACAATTCATTATATTTTAAGCTTAACAATTAAAAGGGAAAAATAAGAAAAACCACTGCAGCCAGGATTCGAACCAGGGTCCCCAAACAATACACGCGCATCTCTTACCACCAGGCCAAGCACTGCACTTGTGAAACAAAACAGAAACAAAAACATAAAATATTATGATGAAATTTTAAATCTGAAATATGGCGCGCTGGCTTCATCTTCTTCCTCAGGATTCCTGCGAATTTAGCTACGCATTTAGCTATGAATTTTCCTGCGATTTTTCAAAACCAGAAACCTACGAAAATGGGATGATTATCAAAACAGTACAATTTCTCAAAAATAATTGGTGTGTTATGATCCTTAAGCTTCATACGATTGTTCTATGTTCTTAGAATTTGTTTATGTTTGGTTTAAAGCAAAACCCTAATCTCATGACCGAAACCCTAGCCATGGTGATTTCTCAAACCTGCAATGAAATTTCAATCAAACTATCCAGAATCAATCAGCAACTTGATACAAACACAAAACAATGATCAAAACTCATTAAAATCCAGTCAATATGCAGAATCGAAAATCAAGAATATGATGAACATTATGAATTCGGGTTATGCAATATAAGGTGTTTTACATGTTGTTTATGATCCAAAATCATTCTATGAACATCCAGGAACGCATTGCAACCTTCAAATTGTCTTGAAAGTGGTTGTAGCTTGGAATCCGAATTTGAGTTTTGTGATGAATTTTGAAAGTTGCAACATACTCTTTGAGGCCATAATTTCGTGTCTTTGCATTAGGGTTATGTTGTATACTTATAGTACAATGGATTAGGTCAAAAATAATGGATCATTGTGTGGAAAATTTGGATCAATGAGATTGAAAAAGATTCAAGCTTAAATTTCAAATATTCTTGAATAAGACCTTTCTATTTCAAGCCAATCACCATAATTTTTGTATCAATTTGATCCAAGCAATCTTTATGACTTTCTAGAAGCACAATCTCTTTTAAATATTTGATTTTTCTATTTGATTGTAATTTAAAATGATTTTAAATGAATAAAATCAAAATAAATAAAATAAAATGATAAAAAATATGAATAATTGAGGGTTGGGTCGTGCATGAAGTATTGGTATGAATTGGATCATCATATGGCAAGCCCATTTAGAAAAATTTGGTTTTAAACCTCCATTTTCTTCATAAACCAACCAAAAATTTCCCAACTTTGCAAGGGCACACATCCTTCAATTTTAATGCTATGAGGGTGTTCTTGGACATTTTGGAAATCTTAAAGAGTCCTTTAACCAAACCCACTGGTTTCATGTCCATATCATTTACCATTCTCAAGTTATGCCCTTTTGAAGTTGTTGACTTTTTGTTGACTTTCAAAAGGACCTATAATGTCTTAGCTCATACCTTCCAAATGAAGCATTTTTGGGCTTGGCTTGTGAGACACAAAGTTGTATAGAATTCAATTTCCTTCAAAATGAGCTTTGGATGGAGAATTGGTGATGAAGCATGTGAAAGTTATGGCTGGTAAAAGTTCAGTTGACTTTTCCTGAGAAAACCCTAATTTAGAAACCTCTGATTCTTGATGATCTGAAATCTCCTTGATGAATCATGATCAACCCTTGATCAAATGATGAATTTTACTTCATATAATTGATGTTGGAAAAAAATCATGAAGTTTGACTTTGGTTTGACCACAGTTGACCTCAGTTTGACTTTTTAACTGCTTTGACTGATTTTGACTTATCTGATCATTTGACTGAGCAAACTTTTGAGAAAAGTCTTGAAACTTGTCATGGGGATTCTTAAACATATATAAGATGTTATGAAGCTCACTTGAAGTCTTGGAAGTCCATTTAGCCTGATTAAAGTCAAAACCCTAGTTTTGGATGCACTGCTTAGGAGGATGCATTGTCTGAGGGAATTGTCAAACTTTCTGACTATTTGTGAACTTTGTGAACCTTGTGAACTTCATAAGGTGTCTTGTGAACCTTGTGAACCTCATGAAAGGTCTTGTGAACCTTTTGAACCTTATGAAAGGTCTTGTGAACCTTGTGAACCTCATAAAGTGTCTTGTAAACTTCATGAACCTCATGAAAGGCCTTGTGAACCTTGTGAAAGGTCTTGTGAACCTTGTGAACCTCATAAAGTGTCTTGTAAACTTCATGAACCTCATGAAAGGTCTTGTGAACCTTGTGAACCTTATAAGCACACAAAGTCTTGTATTGTGAGGGCAAATTTTGGGGTGCAACACCATGATCAACCCACCCAACACTGGTGAAGGTAACTGGGCCTTCCGACCTCTAACACTTTATCCAGGCGTTGACTGACCAGGCTAGTAGCCAACTCCATACATGTATTTCTTTTCTGGGATCTCAATTGTCTTGCCCCAGCCTCCCTTCTCACCTGACTCTACCACCTCTAAGGCATGTTTGTAAGAAGCTATAGAAGCTCCTTTCTTTGGGTCTTTAGATAAAGCAACTGATGATGATGCATTCTCAGACTTGACAGGCTCAAAATCTTGGCAAAAAGTCTCGACAATTTCTCCATCCATCTCCACGTATTTGAACGAGGCTAGGTGGCTGATGAAAATGTCTTCTTCTCCTGACACTGTTACAATCTTCCCTTCCCAAACAAACTTTAACTTTTAATGAAAGGTGAAGGAATAGCTCTTGCTGAATGGATCCATGGTCTCCCCAACAAGCAGCTATAGGCTGGATGAATGTCCATCACATAGAAAGTAGCATTGAAGACTTATGGTCCCACCTAAATAGGCAACTCCACTTCTCTGAATACTGACCTCCTCGAGCCATCGAATTCCCGTACGACTAAGTCGCTTGGCCTTAGCACGACCCCATCATAATTCAGCTTCATGAGGGCTTTCTTGGGAAGTACATTCAATGACGATCCTGTGTCAACTAGCACATGGGAGAGCACAACCCCCTTGCATTCCATGGAGATGTGCAAGGCGCGGTTGTGACTGCGTCCCTCGGATGTTAAGTCCATATCTATGAATCCCAAGCCATGGATAGAGTTTACACTTGATACCACTGTTTCCAATTGATTTACTGATATATCATGTGGTACATACGCGTTGTTCAGAATCTTCAATAGGGCTTTCCTATGAGAATCTGAACACATTAATAAGGATAAGATCGAGGTCTTCGAGGGAGTCTGTTGTAAGTGGTATACGATCTTGTAGTCACTTTTCTTGATGATTCTTAGTAATTCTTTTGCATCCTTATTAAAAGTGATGTCAGGATCTGTTGTTGGCGCAGGTGCATCATTAGTCATAGGCTGTTTGCCCCTGGCTTTTGCTTGAGCCTCGACAATATATTTTGGTGGCAATACACTACCTCTCAGAATTTCTCGCACAAATAATCTACCACTTCTGGTAAATCCCCCGACTCCAACATTTTTGATTTGGCATGGAGAGGAACTATACGCAGTCATATCTTGTTTTTGGCTATTATAGTAAACTTCACCCCCATAATTCCAGGGTATAGCTCTGTCACTCTGATACAGGATGGTCCAGAGGTGGTGATGGTTATTGGTGCCACCCTTATTGCGGCAGGAGCCTGTGATGGGTTGTAATAAATTGTAACAGTTGATATATCATCATTCTTCAAAACTTTATCGAACTATACACTTCCTTCATTGATCATCTTCTGTATCCCCGATCTCAACTGATCGCAACTATCCAGGGAACTAACATAATCTGGGCCATTTTCTCCACAACCCGGGAACATGTTCCTTTTGGCCAAGCAAGCTTTTACTGCCATCAATGGAGTTTTTAAATCTTTGACATCAGATATCAAATTCCAACCTTCACCATTATTAACAACCCCCATAGTCCTTCCATGAGGAGGCATAGGATTCTGGATTACATTTGGAGTAGGAGTGAAATTGATTGCCTTGGAGTCAATCAAGTCCTGGAAAACGTGCTTCAAAGCCTGTCAGTTCTCAGTGATGTGCCCTAGAGCCCCATAATGGAATTCACAGCGAGCATTAGCATCATAACATGCCGAGATCTGGCCTGCCTTCGGAGGCTGCAGAGTCCTTAACTGTATCATTTGCAGTTGGAGGAGATTATGTAACAATTGTGAGTATGACATTGGAGGCGTCTCAAAATGCCTATCCTTCAGCCGGGGAGGATAATATGGCCCCAGAGCCCTTTACTGTTGGTAGTTTGGTTGACGTTGTTGTTGTTGAACCTATGGTTGGTTTGCTAGAGCAACAATGGTGACAGGAGCTGCCCGTTGATACACATTCTGTTTTCCTCTTCTATTTTGAGTATACACAACCCCGATTTCTCCTTCTCGACGCTTCACAAAAGGCTTCTTTACATTGGGGTGGACGCTCCACTATTCTGAATTTTGCCTTGTTTCATCCAATTTTCTATCCTTTCACCTGTCAGAATGACATCCAAAAACCCACTGGATGAACAACCTGCTAATCTTTCCATGAAGTTCCCTGGGAGGGTATCCATGAAAAGATCCACCATCTCTCTTTCCAGTAAAGGTGGTTGTACTCTGGCAGCAACATCACACCATCTTTGAGCATAGTCCTTGAAGCTTTCTGAGTTCTTCTGAGATAAACTCTGGAGTTGAGTACGGATGGGCGCCATATCAATATTGTATTGATACTGCTTAAGGAAGGCCTCCCCAAGCTCTTTCAAGTTTCGGACAAAATTCTTTTCTAGCTTCATATACCACTCCAGTGAGCCCCCAGAGAGGCTGTCCTGGAAGTAATACATCCAGAGTTTTTCATCTTTAGTGTGAGCGGCTATCTTGCGGTAAAAAGCCTGTAAGTGTGTCTTGGGGCATGAATTGCCATTATACTTATCAAAGCTTGGTGGTATGAACTTAGGAGGGATAACCACCCCGGAGACCAAACCTGTCGCTCCCTGGATTTCCATCCTGGTACAAACGCGAAAGTGGCGCGGAAGAGGTAGAGTTGCCAGCCAGGCATTTTTATCCCGAAGGAATGGGAATCGTAATGCTGCACAAACCAGAAGAAAAGAAAAGGAAGGACACAGGTCCTGTGAACCAAAGAAACTGGGTCCGGGAGTCGGTTACGACCTGGGAAGGTATTAGCACCCCAGATCGTCCTCCGTACCCGACGGGGTCTGTAACACGGTGGGAGAACTGACTTTAATTAAATGTTGCGGATAGCAAGAGTCGCCACCGACTTTTATTTTATCCAAAAGGAAAGGGCATAAAAGAACAGGAAAGACCTTAAAAAGATTTTTGGGTTCGGGGGGTAGGTTATGTAAAGGGAAGGTGTTAGCATCCTTTACATCCATGGTTATCCATGGGCTCTTAGTTACTTAGCTCACTTTAAACTGTTTTGAGAAGTGTAGTGTGTGATTAAAAATTTTCTTAAGTACTTTATAATGACCCTTGTACGGATATATATAAAGACTTTGTTTTGAAAATTGTTTAAAATGTAAAGTGTAATGAAGTAATTTAATGAAAAAAGTGAGCAAGTACTTAAGAGGAACCTACCCTAAGTTAAATCTTTACTGTTCTTAAATGTTCTTTCAATAGTAAGACTATCCCTATTATTAAGGAATAGGTAGTCATTACCTTGGATGTATTAAGGGACAAACGTAGGGTCATCGTATGGTCAATTAAGGCAACTTAAAGGATGTCTTTAGCAATTCGTAGGGACTATCATCATTTATTCGAAGGGACAAGATCATTATTCCGTAGGCAACCTCGAAGAGACTTGATCTTTTAAACCGTAGGGACTATGATGATTTATATTCGAAGGGACTTTGCTTAAGACACCCCTATATTCGAGGGACTTGACCATGTTTAAGGCAACTGAGAGGGGTAACTTAGGAAGTGCAAGATGGCGATCATAGAACGATCGACTTACGTGTGTGAGTGTTATTTTCAGATATTTATCTTGTATTTAATTTTCTAAGTTCAATTATTTACAGTTAGTTTTGCACTCCCTAAATTACTAACCACACAGTTAAATATTTACAAAGAAAATAAAAGACGGAAAAATAAACCTATAAGCTATTACAAGGCTTTGGCAGATACATAATAGTAGGATAAAAACAAATTATAAAGAAAGAATAATAGATATAATAAAACAATAAATAAGCAATAATAATAATAATAATAATGAAGCAAAAGCAATAATAACAATAAAACAATAATAATAATAATAAAGTAATTATAATAATAATAAAGTTAAAATAAATTAAAGAAATAACAATTAATCATTTAATTAAAAAGAAAAAGTTTAGGTTAGACAAGTTAGATTTTTTAGAAGTTATTAGAATTAATGAAGAAAAAAAAAAGAATTAAGTTTAGAGAAAAACAATTAAAAATTATTGAGAAAAACTTTTAGTTATTTACACTATATGATTATTACTATTATAATAAAATACTATTAATATATAAAATATTATTGACAAAATGTTATTGAGAAATTTTTTAGAAAAAAAATTAATTTAATATGTACAAAATAATAAAAGAGTTAGTATTTATAAAATAAAGATTTATTGTTATAAATAAGTAGTAAAATAAGTTTATAAAAATAATTAGTATTTATTTACAACAAAAAAATATAAAGATTATAGAAAAATATTAAATAATTAATTTAGTAGGTTTTCACGCCCTACATTACTAAACCACGCAGTTAATATAAGATTAATGGCAGGAATTTGAGTGGCAGAAAAAATAAAATGGCAGAAAATAAAATCCTAACTATTACAACGCTTTGGGGCAGTTACATAATAAAGATGGCGAAAAATAAAACTGAAAATATTACAAGTTAACACTTAAAATATTACAAGGGCGAAGCAATTACAGTGCATGAATAACATAAACATGAGTGAAAATAAGAAATAATAAATGTTTGTTAAGGTTTGAGAAAATGTTTATGGTTTAGAGAAAATTACAGAGTTAAAGTGTTAGGTTTGAAATTTAGAGTTTGTGGCGAAATTGTCAAGGTTTATGAAAAAATCAGGGTAGTTAGTTATGAAAAAAATGTGCAGATCTAAATATATGTATATGAATAACATAAAAATGATATGAATTAAAAAAGGAACAACGACGTTGCAAACCCAAAATTGCGATAATCGCAAATCAAACCAATAAACAATGGTAGAACAAAATTAAATTAAATCACAGAGTGTAAATCGAAAATGCGAATCAGTAAGCGTTAAAGGTGAATTATCACCATGCTAAACCGTCGGACGCGTGTAAAATCGAAATACAACAATAAATCAATTAACAAAAATTGCATCTGAACCGATATGATCCACCAATAGTTTGCTACACTTGACGTGATCATCGCAATATGGATAAAAAATTATACGGATTTAAAGTTATTGAAATAAAAATAAAAAAAACAATGATGTTGCTAGCACACGATTATGATCATCGCAACTGGATCAGATCAATACAAGTGTCACGCATCATACACACCAATGTACAAACAGCGTATCGGCACGATCCGAAGAAAATTATCAAATTATAAAATAAAAAAATTTATTTAACAAAATAGTTATTTATCATATATATATATATATATATATATATATATATATATATATATATATATATATATATATATATATATATATATATATATATATATATATATATATATAACATGTAGATGCTGCACATACAGTAAGCGAAATATATTAACGGAATACAATAAACATGCACATACAATTCAGTAAATGAAAAAAATTATATATAACATGTGAAGGTTAGATTATTCTATGAACATTATATGAAAATTATATAATATATGAATATCATATCATCTAACATGTGAACATCATATGAATGTGTAGTTAGAAACAAGATACCAGCCGAAAACAACAACTTCTAGTAGATCCGCGGTTTGCCTTTCAATTTCTTTTTTTTTTTTCCTTTCAACAGCAGCAACACATTAGGTGTATATAGGGACCAATTAGGGTTAGTATAATGGGTCTAAGTGTTTATTTTGAGACCCAATAAAATATTAATTTAAAAAATAAATAAAATTTTAATAATTAAATTAGTTAAAATTAAAATAAAAACTAATAATTTTATTTATTTATTCTAGACCCAATAAAATATTAATTTAAAAAACAAATAAAGTTTTAATAATTAAATTAGTTAAAATAAAATAAAAATTAATAATCCTATTTATATATTCTAGACTCTATATAAATATAAATAGACTCAAAAAATAAAAGTCAAGTGCCAAAGTGCTCGAAAAAATAAAATGAACACGTCAAAATAATCAGCGCGAAATAAATGACTCGGAAAAATACAGCGTTTGGTCGGATAAAAATTATGACCGTTTAAACTGCTCAGACTGATCAACATATGACCAAAAATAGTCGTAAACATATTTTTAGCATGTCAAATTAAACCACGTGAATCGCAGATTAATGTTACCGACATTTGCAAACTTAAACTTGACATTTTTTCGTTGACTAATTTTAGGCACAGTTAAAAAGTTAATTTGACCAGTCTGTTTGTAAATTCCGAGAAATTATTCCGGATAATATTAAGACGGGAAAAAATGTTATGCTATGAAGATGATGCAAATGAATGAAACAAAAAGTCGGTTAGAGTTAAAAATAGAGGGCAAATTTTGGGGTGCAACAGCTGCCCCTGTTCAATTTTCTGAAACCTGAGGGGTTAGATTGGTATATGTGCCAGTCGTGACCTGGAAGGTTGAAGGGGATTGAACACAAAAGCCCAAAAATTTGCACTCGCCGGTGCGTAAAGTAACACTGATGATTAGTTGTATATGCTTGAGTGGGCTTGAAGATGCCACTTGGAAGAACTGGAGATGAGCTTATAGATTCCATCCAAAATATCAGGAGGTGATAATAGCTTTATGTTGATATTGGATATCAGTACTAGGTCTTCGTATAGGCCGTCTCTGAATCGTTTATGCAACATGGTTTGAATTGTTGAATAGACCAGTAGAAATATATCTTCGTGACGATTATCTCTTCTGGAAATATCTTGGATTAGGGAATGGGTCTTTGTACAGACCGTTTGCCTACTCTCCAAGGACAAAAGAATATCAGGATTAATTCTTCTGCAAAATATCTTGAACTAGGGAATGGATCTTTGTACAGACCGTTTGCCTACTATTCAAGAACAAATAGATTAAATCTTCTGAAAATATCTTGAACTAGGGAATGGATCTTTGTGCAGACCGTTTGCCTATTATTCAAGACCAGATATATGAAATCTTCTGGAAGTATCCTGGATTAGGGAATGGATCTTTGTACAGACCATTCGCCTACTCTCCGAGGTCAAAAGAACGTCAGGATTAGTTCTTCTGAAAAATATCTTGAACCAGGGAATGGATCTTTGTACAGACCGTTTGCCTTCTATTCAAGGGCCAATAGATTAAATCTTCTGAAAATATCTTGAACCAGGGAATGGATCTTTGTACAGACCGTTTGCCTGCTATTCAAGGCCAAATAGATGAAATCTTCTGGAAGTATCCTTGATTAGGGAATGGATCTTCTTACAGACCGTTTTCCTACTCTCCGAGGTCAAAAGAACGTCAGGATTAGTTCTTCTGAAAAATATCTTGAACCAGGGAATGGATCTTTATACAGACCGTTTGCCTGCTATTCAAGGGCCAAAAGAACGTCAGGATTTGTTCTTCTGAAAAATATCTTGAACCAGGGAATGGATCTTTTTACAGACCGTTTGCCTGCTATTCAAGGGTCAAAAGAACGTCAGGATTTGTTCTTCTGAAACATATCTTGAACCAGGGAATGGATCTTTTTACAGACCGTTTGCCTGCTATTCAAGGGCCAAAAGAACGTCAGGATTTGTTCTTCTGAAAAATATCTTGAACCAGGGAATGGATCTTTTTACAGACCGTTTTCCTGCTATTCAAGGGCCAAAAGAACGTCAGGATTTGTTCTTCTGAAAAATATCTTGAACCAGAGAATGGATCTTTTTACAGACCGTTTGCCTGCTATTCAAGGGCCAAAAGAACGTCAGGATTTGTTCTTCTGAAAAATATCTTGAACCAGGGAATGGATCTTTTTACAGACCGTTTTCCTGCTATTCAAGGGCCAAAAGAACGTCAGGATTTGTTCTTCTGAAAAATATCTTGAACCAGGGAATGGATCTTTTTTACAGACCGTTTGCCTGCTATTCAAGGGCCAAAAGAACGTCAGGATTTGTTCTTCTGAAAAATATCTTGAACCAGGGAATGGATCTTTTTTACAGACCGTTTGCTTGCTATTCAAGGGCCAAAAGAACGCCAGGATTTGTTCTTCTGAAAAATATCTTGAACCAGGGAATGGATCTTTTTTACAGACCGTTTGCCTGCTATTCAAGGGCCAAAAGAACGTCAGGATTTGTTCTTCTAAAAAATATCTTGAACCAGGGAATGGATCTTTTTTCAGACCGTTTGCCTGCTATTCAAGGCCAGATAGATGAAATCTTCTGGAAGTATCCTGGATTAGGGAATGGATCTTCTTACAGACCATTTTCCTACTCTCCGAGGACATCTTGAGTAATGTATGGATCATTTCTGATCTGTTGTGAATTGGTGATATAACTTTATCTGCATATAACTTTCCTGCCAGGAGAATGTTAGTTTATGCAATATGCATACATGTATAGTATGATGCACCTAAGTAAATGTATTATGTATTTATGGACATGTTATGGTATGATGTAAATGAGGTATGTATGAATCATGCAGCCTGAAGCGTCTGGATATCTTCGTATAACAACTGCTGGCTAGGGAAAATAAATCCCGATTCGTTGCTGAAGGATATGAGGATAAAAGAGATGGACAAAAATTCAAGGGGATATGTATCTTGAAGTATCTATGATGGTAGATTTGTCGTACTGGGGATTTGTAGTTGTCTGGTGGGGATGAACCGGCGAAGCTTCGTTGAATTCCTTCCCTCGTTCGTCCTTAGTAAATACTATTACTGCATTTTTATGCATTTTTGGTAAACATCAATCATATTCAAGCATTTTATGCATTTCTACATAACCAACAAACGTTTTTCGCTTTAGTAAAAGAGGAAAAGTAATCCTGAATAAAGAGGGAAAAGTAAAGCTGAACTTGAAAACATAATCGTTTCAACTTTGAGAGTGGATAACCAATTGGATTTAGAGCTCCTGAGATTCTTAAATTTCCTGAATACCTTCCCAGAAATCATCATAGCTGGATCTGAAGTCATGATACTGACACCATCTGATACTACTGGCATAGACAGTTAATTTTCACAATGTCTTGAGAATCCAATATCAAGGTAATACAATGAGAGGAACGTGTCTTCAAATTGCGATGGACCATATACGCTCCGGGTATTAGATTTGGAAAGAGAGAGTTGCCCCTTGGTTGAGGATGAATTGTCCCATAATGGAAGTATCTGAATGGAGCTACCTCAAACAGAATGCCCCACAATAATATGCCCCTGGCATCATGAATTTTGTAATGTTACCCTTGGTAATTCAGATAAATGGGGAGATCTGCCCCTGGCTACCATTAAGCATTGTTGAATCTTGACCTGACTGCCCCAAATGTGTTAGGAAGTATCATGGCATGCCCCCTTGATTGGGAGACAATGACTATATCTCTTTGCATACATGGGCTTTGATCCAGGAAGCAACTTTGTTTATCGGAAGGACTTTGGTTTATTGAACATTCATCCTGTAAGTTTCTCTATTTATCAAACACTCAGGTATATGCAAACAAATATATTCAAAAATGCAATGCTTATGTCTGTCTTGAAGTTTTGAAAAAGAGTTATTTTAGAAAAACAATTTTTGTGAAAACTGTGATATTAACTCAAGTTTTATAATAAGCCCTAAAGGAGTCAGGATACCTTTTTGTAGCAGTACGCTTTCGAACTAACCATGCTTCAGTTAGGACTTTTAAAGGGTTGTAACGTGGCCTGGTTCACGGTTTAAGAAACAAAGGATAAAGGCTCAAATTTTATTTGTACCCAACCCAATCTCCATGATGTTCTTCAGTCCTATGCTCAGTTAACTTATGCATTAAGCCTCAAAGGAGTTTGGAATTGTAACACTGACATTTGTGATGGTTCGAAAACCAAAAATTTATTTGAACATCCAGTCATCTTTCTTTGTTGAGGATTCATAGTGACCTCTTTTTTCTTTTGACTTTGTTATCCCTTCTTTTTGCCTGAACTGTTTATTTCAAAGTTACAGTCAGCGGGATGTCTTAATTTTTTTACTAAGTCTCCTTCATAGGTTTTGACTTAGTGGGTTTTTCTTTTGCTGGATATTGACTGTCAGGTTTAATGATTACAGAGAACCATCATTAGTTGTGTACAACACAGATAATTGGCATATTTGAGTTAACCGAGTAACTACCCTGCCCCGGGTTATGAATAAGGGTTTTAATTTGTGCGAGAATAAAAACTCCTACTTCATAGGCTCAAAAGGGTTAACTAGGGATTAACTTCCTTATATCTCCACTGTTTAGGAATTGAAACAATGCCTGTACATCGTCAGCATAGTCTGTTCAAAAGCATACTGCCTAATATTATGGTATTGTTTTCGTCATCCTCCCTCTATAGGCTTATAGCTTTATCAGGAGTTAAATATCACAAAATAGAAATATGAAGCATAGTTCAAAATATAGTGAAACGAATGGATTAATTCAAGACAAACATATGCAATGCATTAATGAAAACAAAAGTTTAACATAATAGTAAGTGTTTAGGAAAACAAAAGAAATTACAAACGAAAATTCAAATGTTCTCAAAGCCTCTTCCTCTAAACCCGTCACTCCAGTTATCTGGAAACTTTGATGCTTGATGGACGATAGAAGAACTCAACCTGGCCTTCTGGCATAACCTCGAGTATTCCTTTGTCAATTAGGTCTTGAATCTTATTCTTCAATGCCCAACAGTTATTTGTGTCGTGTCCGGGACTATCGGAGTGGTACATACACCTTGATTTGGGATTATAGCGAGGAGAAGAGGTATTAGGATTTTTAGGAGAATTTTCCAAGGAAATCAGCTTCATCTCCAACAGGCATTGCAAAACTTGTGACATTGGTGTGCTGAACCGGATGAATTGTCTTCTACATTCCTTGTATCGAAGTGGATTAACCTTACAAGGTCTTCTTTCTTCAATTGAAGGATGATCAGGAGTAGCCTGTCTCTTTCCTTCTTTTATCCTTACTTTCCTTTCAGCCAAGTCAGCTTGTTTCAACGGAGGTTGACTGATGATTAGATTCCCAACTCTGTTATGCCGAAGCTCATTGACAAAGCTTCTCAGCTCTTCTTGCCCCTGGGCCAAACTCTGGATAAGAGCCATTTGGCCATTCATCTGGATGCTCATCTCTACCATCTCAGCTTGTAGTTATTTCAGCTGATCATCCTTGTTGTCCTCTGGATTCTTCTTCTTCATGTCCTTAGAGAGGAGTGCTTTCAACTCTTCTTGCCCCTTGGACAAATTCAGAATCACTTCTTGAAACCGAGCATTTTGAGCTTGAAGATCTTTGATAGATTGTTCGAGAGCCATTTCTGCTGAAATAAACAGCGAGAAGATGAGAAACCTGTTGTGAAACCTGTGATGCAATGATATGGTATGTATATGCATATGCAATGTTTTCAAGGACCGTAGGATTTAAATTTGTTTAAACAACCAGAAAGTAAACTTTTATTAGTAATCAATAAACCTGTTTGCCTCTTGGGCTTACAAAAAAATGAAATGAATACAAAGATGGGGTTTTAAGTCTCCCATGGACGTTTCCTCTTTGTGTTGAGGTATGAGTTGAGATTCCGCTCCTCGTGAAGTTGTCTTGTTAGCTCCAGGATTCTTTCTTGACTAGCTTTGAAATGAGTCTCAAAAGTATCCCTTTGCTCGTTCAACTGGATCCAGGACCTTTGCAATTCTTCCATGTCAGTGGGCATGTCTGGATGAAGAATGATATAAGGAGTATCTCCTTCAGCAACAGGCTCCATGGTAACTGGCAGGATAGCAGGATATGGCATCATAAGAGTCTGAGCACGTGCTCGTACCCATCTAAGATAAGGTTCCATAGGAATAGTGTACTTTGGTTCCAGAGTCTTGCTGTCAACCTTGTTCACTTTTCCCCATGCTCGTATAAACCTTTGACGGTAACCTTGAAGATCATTGTCGTAGTCGAACATAATACCCTGAATAAGCATGTCATGAGGACCATTGCTCCGAGCATAACCAAACTGACGTAGAGCTAAAGAAGGATTGTAGGTAATTCCCCCTCTTATGCCAAGGAGTGGCACATTGGGGAATTCACCACAATGGTCAATGATAGTAACATTCTCCATAGATCTAGAACATCAATGAATGTCTGAATGAGAAAGTGACATGATCCTTTTAGACAACCTTAACCCTTGTTCATTCTTCATCACTGATCGAGGAAGGTGAGAAATAAACCACCTAGACAATAGAGGTATGCAACACATCAGAGTTCCTTGTGCCTTCGTAGTACGAGTATGAAGAGAGTATAATATGTCTCCGAGTAATGTAGGTACTGGATTATGAGTCAGAAATATGTTGATGGCGTGAACGTCTATGAACTGGTCTGGATTGGGGAACAATACTAAGCCATAGATCAATAGGGCTAAGATCTCCTCAAAAGCATCATAACTCATAGCCTTCAGGAACACTTGAGCTTTCTCCATCAATACCTTAGCAAAAATACCCTTAACTCCACTTCTTGTTTCTAGGACAATGTCTGATTTCTTCAAATGTAGGGCTGCAGTAATGACTTCAGATTTAGGCTCTTTTTCCAAGCCTGTGAAGGGTTTCTGATCAAGGATAGGTATACCTAGAAGCTTGGAGAATTCTCCCATTGTAGGAACCAGCTGATAGTCGGGGAATGTGAAGCAATGATGTTTAGGATCAAAGAACTGAAATAAAACACTCATCATGTCTTCATTGAACCCTGAAGTGACTAGATCCAATAGGTGACCATGCCTCTTGATGAATTGGGAATTTTCAGAAACTTGAGAGACCCATTCCTTAAGCTTATGAGGTATTCCTACAAAGTTGATCTGGATAGTATTCCTACGAGCAGAAGCCATGACCTGCAACAAAGAACAAAGTTAAATCCTTTGGTCCTTGAAATGGTTAGTGAAAATGCTATGCTTATGATGCCTGATGATGTTATGATGTTATGCTCAATCACAAACATGTGGCACACACAAACAAGTCACACAATAGCCCTAGGTTTGAAGGCTTGCATGAGGTTTAAAGGTAAGTACCCCCCCTGAAGTTTAGTTGGTTCATCCTGTCCTATAAAGTAACCAGGTTCTAAGGGATCTCAATATCATTTATCCTTCACAAGGGTGATTGTTCAGTAGGCAACTTACTTGCCAACCAAAACCCTCCAAGTTTAGAATCTCAATGAGTGTAACATCGAGTATCAACCAACTTCAGTCTTCACCAAAGCCGGTTATCTCACTACTTTCTAAAGGCCAAGATGGGATGATTAGGGTTATAAAAGTTAGTTAGTGTATTGACAACATATGGCAGCCTCATATTATCCTCAACTTGACTTAAGGAACATAAGCACCAACCAAGAAGTCACACTAACTATGGCCACCAGATCAACCATATCGATATACGCCGTATAGTTTCCTTGGTCTATTGCTATTTACCTAAGGTACACTAGATCCGGGTTAGGATCATTCACACATAAGAGCACCCAACAAGTAAGTATAAAGCAAACAAGGCAAACAATTTTAAAGTGATCTAATTCCTAAGGGTACCCCTCTTTTATTAAATCCCCAGCAGAGTCGCCATTTCTGTAACACGGTGGGAGAACTGACTTTAGTTAAATGTTGCGGATAGCAAGAGTCGCCACCGACTTTTATTTTATCCAAAAGGAAAGGGCATAAAAGAACAGGAAAGACCTTAAAAAGATTTTTGGGTTCGGGGGGTAGGTTATGTAAAGGGAAGGTGTTAGCATCCTTTACATCCATGGTTATCCATGGGCTCTTAGTTACTTAGCTCACTTTAAACTGTTTTGAGAAGTGTAGTGTGTGATTAAAAATTTTCTTAAGTACTTTATAATGACCCTTGTACGGATATATATAAAGACTTTGTTTTGAAAATTGTTTAAAATGTAAAGTGTAATGAAGTAATTTAATGAAAAAAGTGAGCAAGTACTTAAGAGGAACCTACCCTAAGTTAAATCTTTACTGTTCTTAAATGTTCTTTCAATGGTAAGACTATCCCTATTATTAAGGAATAGGTAGTCATTACCTTGGATGTATTAAGGGACAAGCGTAGGGTCATCGTATGGTCAATGAAGGCAACTTAAAGGATGTCTTTAGCAATTCGTAGGGACTATCATCATTCATTCGAAGGGACAAGATCATTATTCCGTAGGCAACCTCGAAGAGACTTGATCTTTTAAACCGTAGGGACTATGATGATTTATATTCGAAGGGACTTTGCTTAAGACACCCCTATATTCGAGGGACTTGACCATGTTTAAGGCAACTGAGAGGGGTAACTTAGGAAGTGCAAGATGGCGATCATAGAACGATCGACTTACGTGTGTGAGTGTTATTTTCAAATATTTATCTTGTATTTAATTTTCTAAGTTCAATTATTTACAGTTAGTTTTGCACTCCCTAAATTACTAACTACACAGTTAAATATTTACAAAGAAAATAAAGACGGAAAAATAAACCTATAAGCTATTACAAGGCTTTGGCAGATACATAATAGTAGGATAAAAATAAATTATAAAGAAAGAATAATAGATATAATAAAACAATAAATAAGCAATAATAATAATAATAATAATAATAATAATAATGAAGCAAAAGCAATAATAACAATAAAACAATAATAATAATAATAATAATAATAATAAAGTAATTATAATAATAATAAAGTTAAAATAAATTAAAGAAATAACAATTAATCATTTAATTAAAAAGAAAAAGTTAAGGTTAGACAAGTTAGATTTTTTAGAAGTTATTAGAATTAATGAAGAAAAAAAAAGAATTAAGTTTAGAGAAAAACAATTAAAAATTATTGAGAAAAACTTTTAGTTATTTACATTATATGATTATTACTATTATAATAAAATACTATTAATATATAAAATATTATTGACAAAATGTTATTGAGAAATTTTTTAGAAAAAAAATTAATTTAATATGTACAAAATAATAAAAGAGTTAGTATTTATAAAATAAAGATTTATTGTTATAAATAAGTAGTAAAATAAGTTTATAAAAATAATTAGCATTTATTTACAAAAAAAAAAATATAAAGATTATAGAAAAATATTAAATAATTAATTTATTAGGTTTTCACGCCCTACATTACTAAACCACGCAGTTAATATAAGATCAATGGCAGGAATTTGAGTGGCAGAAAAAATAAAATGGCAGAAAATAAATGGCAGAAAATAAAATCCTAACTATTACAACGCTTTGGGGCAGTTACATAATAAAGATGGCGAAAAATAAAACTGAAAATATTACAAGTTAAAACTTAAAATATTACAAGGGCGAAACAGTTACAGTGCATGAATAACATAAACATGAGTGAAAATAAGAAATAATAAATGTTTGTTAAGGTTTGAGAAAATGTTTATGGTTTAGAGAAAATTACAGAGTTAAAGTGTTAGGTTTGAAATTTAGAGTTTGTGGCGAAATTGTCAAGGTTTATGAAAAAATCAAGGTAGTTAGTTATGAAAAAAATGTGCAGATCTAAATATATGTATATGAATAACATAAAAATGATATGAATTAAAAAAGGAACAACGACGTTGCTAACGCAAAATTGCGATAATCGCAAATCAAACCAATAAACAATGGTAGAACAAAATTAAATTAAATCACAGAGTGTAAATCGAAAACACGAATCAGTAAGCGTTAAAGGTGAATTATCACCATGCTAAACCGTCGGACGCGTGTAAAATCGAAATACAACAATAAATCAATTAACAAGGGCTTAAATTCATTGACTTGTTGAATTTATTAAGTGTTTTAGTGATTAAAAAATGAAGAAGTATTTTTATGGTTTTCTTGATGAAGATGACTTCATGATCCGACTTGTGCATCATGCTAAACAAATGCACTATTCCAAGATGGAATGAATGCATATGCCCCATGGAATAAGGCTATTACACAAGAAGTCACTTCTTTCTTTATTAATGTTTTTTATGCTTTTGTTTTGAGATGAGAAGAGAAAGAACCAAAGGAGCAAAAGGCAAAAGTCTAATGGGGAAGACTAAACCTAATATTAGCATGTAAAAGATGGTCCTAAGGTTAGTGAGGTTTCAACCCTATCCTAAGAGAAAAAAGAACCAAAAGAGAAGCAAAAGAAAGGAGAGGAAAGCTAGAGAGAAATTTACTCCTCTAAAAGAGATAAGTTGCTTCTAAAGGGGAAAGATGAGAGTTGAATCACATGATGGCATAAGGCACATCAAAACTCACAAAGCATAAGCAACTTAGAAAGAAAAGATGAAGAGTTGAAATGTGGATAAACATCCACACTTCTCTTACTATGAGCCCCTGAAATGTTAGCAAAATTCCAGCAAATTAATCAACACAATCATGGAATTAGCATGCTCAAAGTTCTAGCAAACAAAGATCAAACAACATGCCAAGCTTTGCAAATACATGACTTACGCATCGAGAACATGAAAGAATACATCAACTTGCAAGCAAATCGCCCTAAACTAGCATATTCAATAATCATACAATGATCCATGGCAATTAAGAGAAGCAAGGGGATCAAACAAGCTCAAAACAGCTCCAAAATGTCACTCTGCTTCAGAGTTAACTGGTTAACCAAAGCGTTAACCGGTTAACCAATCCAGACCTGCAAAAAAACAACATAGAAACAGGTGCGTTAACTGGTTAACCAAAGTGTTAACCGGTTAACACTGTAAAAACAACAACAATTTCCTATAGAAAATCAGCTCAAATCCAGCTTATTCAAATAATTCCACACCAGACCAACAATCAATTAAGCATGAAATAAATGGATCAATTCACATTAATCACTACCATTAAGATCATGAACATTAACACACAGATCCGATCACAAATCAACCAATCATTTCAAGCAAAACAAGCAAATACACAAGCACATGGTGGATCTAAGCACAAGCATGCAAATAAGCTAAAAAACAGAGCTAGATCTGAATTTAACCAACCTACAAAGCCGAGGTATGCTTTGGTAATTGTTGTTTGAGCTGGAAATGAGGAAATGCGCGAAAAACTTCGAAGATCCTTTGCTAATCTTCACACATCATGAAAAATAAATGCAAGCAAAGGATCTTGATGCAGAATTTTGGCTCCAAAAGCACTTCTAATCTCCAAATCAGATCTGAACCAAGTAGTGATACCAACAAATTGATGCAAGGAAGCTAAGGATGGAGGTTTAGTTCCAAGATCTACACACTTTAATGCAAAGTTATGTTATCTTCAAAGAGGAACTTTGATTGATTTGGAAAATTAGGAGAGAAAATGAGAGAATGGTGAGAGAGATCAAAATTCAGAAAAAAATGAGAGGTGAAAATTATGTGAGAGCCCCCATCTTGGTTTGGAGGGAAATGGAATAAATATGGTTTAGGTTTAGGGCCCAAAATTTTGGTTTGGGATCCAAAAAATATGGTTTGGGATTAGCTTAGAAAGTAATTAGGATCTAGCATTGGAATTAGGCTTGGATAAATGCTCTAGATCCTTCTCCTTAATTCAAAATGAATAAAAATCAGAAAATTGAAAATTGGAGCCAAAAACACATGCTGAATTTTGCTGTTGGAATTAAAAATTCGTAACCGTTAACCGGTTAACGCCAATGAAATTTGAATTCTCCCTCCTTTTGGTGGAAAACTTCCATAATAACCCGACACCAACCATTTGATCTGACTTTGATCCTCAATATTTTTAGGGCTTTGACCATGATACCAAGCTTGTACGAAAGACCCTGTGAGCTTCTTGCCAGGTCACCATGCTCTTGATTTTGACTTCTAGTTGTCACTCCCGGGATTTTCATCCTAGTACAAACGCGAAAGTGGCGAGGAAAGATTAGAGTCGCCAGCCAGACATTTTTATCCCGAAAGAATGGGAAAGGTAATATTGCACAAACCTGAGGAAGAAGGAAAGGAAAAGGTCCTGCGAACCAAAGATCTGAGTTCGGGAGTCGGTTACGACCTGGGAAGGTATTAGCACCCCAGATCGTCCGTCATACCCGACGGGATCCATGCTTGCTTGCTTTGTTTCAAAGGGTGAGAAAAATACGAGTGCTGCTGAATAAAGACCGCTAACTGGAACTGGAATGGAATGAGAAAATGAGAAGGAATAAGAAAAGAGAATGGAAAGAAAGGGGGAAATGTAGGGAAAATAAAGAATGTGCTCGAACGGGCCCTACCCCGCTGCCTACGTACCTCATCGGGATAATGAGGATCAGAGTCGACGTAGTTCGCCTAACTAAGGCGGGAACTATTTGTTTGTGTTTTTTATACTGGAACTGCGTATGTCTATGCTCAGGTGTTGCAGGCTCGTCTGGTACGAGTGCGTTTACCGTCTTGCATGAAAGACAAGTCGTCGCGAGTTCGCGTTGTGAATGAATGAGATGAGAAAAGAAGTTCCCGCAGGATAGTCGCTTGTTATTTGTTTTTTGTCTTTTATGAGAAGTGTTTTGAATTTGTTTGTGAACAGTCTTATACTAAGACCTATTCATCGCGGGAAGCATTTACACCTCGCCCCGAAACAGGACGCGTATAAACACTCTGCAACAAAGTCTCGTGTCGTACAAGATTATTCGGTTTTTATTAAGTGTTTTATTGCTTTTCTTTTTGAGAAGAGAAAGAATGACTCAAGTTGGAAAAGGGAAAATATAATGGGAACTAAGACACAACCCTAAGTTAGTTATCATATACAAAAGGGAGATCCTATGGTTAATGAGGTATTCTAATCCTAAGAAAGAAAAAGAAAAGAAGAAAAGAGAGTTAGAAACTAACTTACTTCCTAAGGAAGTTAAGTTGTCTCTAAGGAAAGAGAAATCCTAAAAGCAAAGCACAAGGTGCTAAGGCAAACACCATTAAAATGCATAAAATATGGGAATGAAGTAATGCTTACCTCAATCTTCCCCCCTACAAAACAAAGGTTAGCATGACAATGCATATTGAAAGTAAAATCAAAGCATGAAAGCAATTAAGCACCATAAACGTCCTAGAATGGAACTAGGGTTAAAATAAGACCTAAGTCTAAAGGTGAAGGTACCTAAAGGTCACATGACTTATAAAGTCAGTAGCTACATGATATAGGTCCCTAAGTATGCTAGGATACCTCACAAGGTCAAACTATGTCAAACTATGTACAAAAAGTTCACCTAGGTTCACCTAAATGCAAGTTAGGGTTTATGGATGAAGTATGAATGCATATGGCTTACAAGCATGAATTAATACATGAAATGAACATAAAAGTCAGTAGTGAATACTTATGAATGAGGATGCATGAATATACAATCATGGATGCAATGGATTGGGCATATGAAGCAATGAGAAGAAGATACGAACAAAAATCGCATAAGATCGCACATGATGAAAACTAAGGAATAATGGCATGTGAATATGAATGAAATGATTATGGGTCAGTAGCATACAAGGTATGAGATGCAATTAGAATGCATGAATAGGCATTAATGGTTTTCACATAATTAATGTTATTATTTAGAGGAGAAGAGAAACTAGTTTAGGTTAAAGTTAGTTCACATAAGTATGCACTTTAAAGCACCAAAACAAACCAAATGAGTATGGTTCAAAAATTACCTATGACTGGAATTAAGGACCTAAAAGTGACCTATAATTAACTCCTAAAATTTACCAAAAATCCCCTCAAGAAAATGACATGAATGCCTTCTTAACATTTAGGTTATGCGACACATAAACACATGAATCAACCTAGGATCTAGGTGACATGGAAAAATAGCAAAAAGCCTTTAAAAATTATGAAATTAAATTCATGGAATGATATAGTCATTATATAACATGGTATAAAAGGACTCCACAAAATTATGCACCAAAGTGCCAAAACAATTATTTAACGATTAGTATAGCAAGGCATGATCGCCGAAAAACAACTCCACAAAGTGGATCAAAATGGACACTAAAAATTATGAAAAAAATTCCTAATGAGCATAAAAATGTCACAAATTACAGTTATTAATCACACACAAAAAATAGGTCTCACACCTATGGGGAAAAATCGGTTTTGGTCCCTTATGCCAAAACATTCCTTTTTGGGACAGCTTATGATCTAAAATCCAAATAAAATATTAAAACCAACCAAATCTGGAAAAAAAAAATATGAAAAACTAATTAAGAGGATGAGGATCACTCATGAATTTTTACAGAATTTTATCCCACCTAAAACTATTTTTAAAAAATGCGACGAAACGGGCAAAAAAATGGATTTTAAGGGGAAGTGAAAAGAATTGATCCTAATGGTTCGTAACCTAATCCCTAAGTTCCGAAATCAATACATATCATCAAAAATCACAAATAAATCCAATGCCTCAGGTGGGAGGGCTCAATATGCACCTTAGTTTATATGGTCCTAAGCCGCATACAACTAAAATGATGCTTAAAGGCCGAAAAAACTCGAAATCACTTACTTGGAATCTCCATAAGCAAAATAAATGCTTATCTTCCATAATCATTTTGTGAAGCTTTTCCATAATAGGAATCAATCCAAACACTTACGAATCATTTATTCCGAAATTAATTCACAATTATAATTAAGATTGTCAACAAAAATCTAATTAGAAATTACAAGAAAAATGAATTAAGTATTAATCCACAAAAATTAATTAATAAGAAAATCAATTAACAATTTTTTAACAAGAATATTAATTAGAATTTTCTAAAACAAAAATAAAGAACAAAGGGTGTAGTAGAAGTAATATGGTGCAAAAAACAAAAATGGCCCAAGGCCCATCCTCAACATTCCAGCACGGGGGTGTAGATAGTGATAAGCTTGGGGTGGATAGAAAGCCCATGGAGTCTGGGGCCCATTCCAAGAAGCAAAACCCGTAAAGGGGGTATATGCCGAAACTAATGGTGCTGATAGCAATTCTATGGCCTTAGGCCCAATCCATGAATAACCCGTAGGAAAGGGTGTGATTTGAATTCAAGGCTGTCAACAAGAAATCCATTGGGATGCAAAAAAAAATGGACCATCCTCGATATCTCCTTAACCTAATAATCATAACAAAAAGCATCAAGTTATATGAAGACCTAATTTACACAACAATTCAAAAAGCATCATGTTCTCCAACAACACCGTCGCATCGGCACGCCAAACGACGACGGAGAAATCCTACGTATTCATTCATCCTCATCGTCGAACTCGCACCATATCCAGTTCATGAAACGGCACCATAGTGGTAGCCTCCGTCTCCGTCTGTTCATTACCTCTCAACACGAAAACACCGGCCAAACCTTGTTCCACCGTCACCACCTTCGTCTCTTTGCTTTCAAATCGCTCATTACTTTGCTCATAACCCAGTCATCGTCGAATCAACACCGAAACCCTAAATTGAAAAAATGAGGCTCACTCGAATTCAACTTGTTGAAGAGGATGACGGTAACAGAAGATTAGCGGTGAGTGTCTCGATTCTTCAGCCGTTGTGCCCTCGCGACGATCTTTCTTCTTCTTCTTCTGATTTCTCGTGTGTGCAATTTGTTGATGAGTGATGTTGTTGTTCTTGATTTTGCAGGTTTGGTTGACGAAGATTGAAGACTGATGAGGAAGCTAGGTCCGAAAGTTGGTGTGATTGGTTGCAACTTTGTAGTGTGTGGAGAAGAGGTGATTGAAGGCGATGAAGTTCAAGATCGAACTGTGGTGTGAGAGTGTTTAAGGTTGATGAAAAGTTGATTGAAGATGAAGATGAAGGATGTGGTTTCGATTTTGAAAAGAGAGCTTTTGTTGATTGAAGGTGAGTATTCAGTTGATATTGATGATTGAAGAGTTGATGAAGTTGATAATTGATGATATAAAGTTGAAGATATGTTGAAGAAGATGCAGAGAATTGAGTGAGAGAGAAAGGTTGAAGAGAGATCTAAAGATTGGTGGTGGAAAAATCGGATGACGATGATGAAGAAGAGGTGAAGTTCCGGGAGATTGTAGTTTTTCTGAGTTTTTTGATAATTACCCTGACTCTGAGTTTCTGGTGTAACTGAGTTTTTATTTTTGGAATTCTGTTATCTTTTTTACTTTATGTAACCGATTTCTTGTTATTTCTGTTGAAGGTTGACATAACTGAACTTTTCAATTTTGGGTATAACAGAATTTTCTTTTTGGAATCAACTTGTGACTGTTTCTTTATAAATATTTTATGATGAAATAAACATATCCATGGCTGCATTTTTCTTTTGGTATATGGTAATGGGCATCATTTCCATAAATGGGCTTTTGATAAAAAACAGAAAAAAAGAGATATGGACCAAAATAATAATCTAAAATTGGCGTTGGATTTAGATCTTAGAACATGGCTTTGGGACTTGACTATTATCTTAATGTGGATTAACAATCGAAAATTGGTTCGAAATAGGAGAGAACCGAATCCCAAAAATGGCCTTTTGATTTAAAAATGGATAAATGGATGAGAAATAAAAGGGAATTTGGGCCATGATGCATGAGTTCAATTTGCACAATATTTAGTCCTAAAAAAATGGATGAAATTGAGTAGATAGTTGTGTTATTAATATGGATAATGAACAAACTTTTATGATCTGCAAAAAGAAATGGGCTTAAAGTTGAAAAGAAGTGGTTGACGTTTAGAGAGAAAAAAAATGATGTGGGAAATGGAATGTTAGAAATATGAATATGGACACAAAAAGATAACTTTGGTTAGCAAAACGGGATAAGATCATGGTGACTAAAAAATGGTGAATTAGCTCGAATCCGAAAGCTGATATGTAGAATGGCAATGGCTTGTATTTGAATATCAAGAACTAGAATTTGAACTTCAACGATGTCTTCCAAGTAAAACCAATAACTGTGCATTCTCTTTTAATCTAAATCGGATCCTTCAACATGATCCACTCCTAAGAACTTTGATGCCATACTAAACTTCGCACAACCTCGAACCAATCTTTGATACACTGGACCTCCATTGATGAAGCTCCCTTCAAATCAAAATCATGAACAAGAACTCCAAATTTTCCTTGAGATATTCAATGATGAAAAACACAACTTGAGACATTAAGAAGAGCCAATACTCTCACTCAAAACCAATCTGATTGAACACCTCAATAATAAGTTAGATGCACCAGTGAATACTCTCCATAAGTTCAAACCATAATAGATACGGATAAGGCACGAAACCCTAATTTCCACGGGCCTTGATCACATGCCTTATGAATCCATGAAATGCATTATTTTGATGTTAATGACCTAGTGAGAAATGCAGATAAATGCGAAGCGATAAGCCAGTTAGGGCAAAAAGAATGAGGGCAAAATTTGAGGTATTACAGCTGCCCCTATTCAATCAACTGCAGACCTGAACGGATAATTGCAACAACTTTTAGACGTTCAAGTTATGGAGTGATTGAATACTCGAATAAAACCTGAAAATTTGAACTCAGGATAACAGAAATGCCATATGCCCTTTTATTTATTTATATATTTTTTTGATTTGACCTCTGAATAGGTAACGGGGATAGAACCAGGTGGAATAGAATCAATGCAATCACTGCGATTACTGAACGAATCAAAGCCACAACGAGGGTGCCTGTTGGCGAGACAGGACTTAACGAGACCATTAGCGAAATGGAACTCAAATCAATATGACTGTTGGGCATGACCAAGCCATAAAGAAAACAATACGCAACTGCTGGGCAGGACCAAGCCACGGAAGATGGCTGTTATCGAAACAGGACTTAGCGCAACATCAACCGATGTGCGACTCAAATATGATCAACCGATCTAACACGGAGATGGTATCAATCGATCCACCCCGGAAAGCGAGAATGTAATATCATCCGATTTACAACTCGAAGAGAAATGATATCAACCGATTCATAACTCAAATATGATCAACCGATCTAACACGGAAATGGTATCAACCGATCCATTATCATCGCACTGAGACGAGATTAAAAGGAACAGGATCATTGCACTTAAATGATAACCTGAGACGCGATCGTTGTACTTAAACGGAGACGCGAAAAATGAGACTGTTGTACTAAAACAAGGCTCAAAGACGAGGCCATTGTACTTAAATGGAGACTCGAAAGGAATGGGATCATTGTACTTAAATGATAACCCGAGACGTGACCGTTGTACCGAAACGGAGACGCGAAAAGATGAGACTGTTGTACTGAAACAAGACTCAAAAACGAGACCATTGTACTTAAATGGAGACTCGAAAGAAATGGGATCGTTGTACTTAAACGAGAGCCCAAGACACGACCGTTTTACTAAAACGGAGACGCGAAAAAATGAGACTGTTGTACTGAAACAAGACTCAAAGACGAGACCATTGTACTTAAATGGAGACTCGAAAGGAACGGGATCGTTGTACTTAAACGAGAGCCCAAGACGCGACCGTTGTACTAAAATAGAGACGCGAAAAAAATGAGACTGTTGTACTGAAACAAGACTCAAAGACGAGACCATTGTACTTAAATGGAGACTCGAAAGGAACGAGATCGTTGTACTCAAACGAGAGCCCAAGACGCGACTGTTGTACTTAAACGGAGATGCGAAAAAATGAGACTGTTGTATTGAAACAAGACTCAACTGGGGGTAACAACAAGACTCGGTAGAAGTAAACGCCCTGGGAAACGGAGTTGCATTCTGTGGGGAATACTTCAATCTGATTGGAGATGTAACGGGTCTTATGTAATATACCTCAAAACTGGCCCATGCTGGTATGCATATGTTTGATTTATGGCGTAATGCTCCATAATGATTGAAATGCTACGCTTTGGAGGATGCAAATGTAATGATGATTATGCATATGCAAATGCAAGGAGATCTCCTGATAAGGAGACTGCAGGCATCCCAGATAGCTTGACTGGGGAGAAACGATGATCACTACATTGACCTGGTTCATCTTAATGAGGAGGAAACAACTCTGTGGGGAAAACTGTTAATAATTCACCGGCTTTGAACAGCCGCCACTGCCAAAAATAAATTGGACTTTGAGATTGGAATGCCAAGACCCTGCTGGAGATGGACTCATCTTGAACTCTGGTGAGGAAGTGAGGACCTCCTGACTTGGCGGAGAGCCAAAGGCATGACACTGTTGAGGAAAGACCTTGTTGGGGAGGAAAGAACTCCTTGTACTGTTGAGGATTGCCCCTGTCTGAAGGGAAACTTCTACTTGGGGATGACACCCTCATTCTGCTACCTTGCTGGGAGAGAATTCAACTTCCACTTTACTGGGGATGACATATAATGTCAATGATAAAGCTTCCCGCTGAAGATAAGAGTTTAAGTTGCCCCTCGTTGAGGATAAGAGATAAATCCTCTAATGTTGGGAATGAGAGATGATGATACCTTTCTGCTCAAGAAGAAACCTTCCATTTTCCGCAATACTGGAGAAGGGATTGTCTAATGAGACTTGATAAGGAATTCTGATCGATGAAGTCCGCCGATGAAACAACTCCTGAAGTACTATGCTGACAATGGCTTTACCCCTAGCCCCGGGTTGATAAGTTGTCAACTAATCATGAGTGAACAATGGTTCTTTGCAATTTAACTCGCCTCAGATTAAGGTCCGTCAGAAGTAAATGTCTCAAGAGGATTTTACAGAAAACATGGCATATGAAATGCCTCAGTGTCTTCAAACTCTTGGAGAGATTCGTTGGATCTCGAAATAACTGCCCCAGACTGCATGGTCTGTGCAAGAATTTTCCTCGCGAGGATTCATGAAAAACCTCATATCACTGTGAGATAGTGTGTCCTAGTATTTTGAACCTTGGGTAGGTGCTTCTGATTAACCGTCTTCAGGAGAAAGTAACTTCCAGTGCTCTTGGGGTGGCCTTCCCCAGTACAAGTCTTGAAGTGATCACCTCTGAATGACTGCTTTGAAGAAAACACCCAGATCAACTATTCTTCGAGAGATTGGATCTCGAAGTGATTGCCCCAGTTTGGCTGAAATTTGAATAATGCTTCCGCCAGATGGCTCTTTGAGAGATTTGAATCTCGAAGTGATTGCCCCAGCTTGGCTGAATTTTGAAGAGATTGCTCGACATGATTGCCCCGGATTAGTTGGCTCTTACCAGGAATGTTGGGAAAGTCCCTACTCGATGGAGTTTTCTTAAAAAGTGCACCTCGACAGATTGTCCTTCGGAAGTTTCAGACTTCTCAACTTGGCAAGATTAAGCTTCTGGACTGAAGTTTCGTATGTGAATTTTTATGATGCCCAACAAATATATGCAAGCAGAAAATGTTTATTATAAGAATGAAAATTCTAATGCAACACACATGTGAATCTTGAAGTTTTACTGTAAAAAGATGACGCCAACCTTTGTGAGTGAATCACTGGTTAAGATACGACATTGATTTTTGATGAATGAAAGCATGCACATGCAACACCAACAAAGATCTTTCAACACCACTCATAGGAGTCAGTAATGCGGTCTCGTGGTAGTACGCTCTCAAAAATAACCCTGTTTCAGTTAGGACTTTTGAGGGTTGTATTGTGGCCTGGTTCACGGTTATAGAAACAAAGGATACAAGCTCGAAATTTATTTGTGCCCACCACTCTTCTTGATGTTCTCCATTCCTATGTTCAGCTAGCTTGGCACAAGTGCTCACCTTTCGAAAAGGGTTTTGTGATGGTTGAGGAACTAATTACACTAATGGTTTAAACACCAATCAGGTTGTTGTTGGGAGTCAGTCACCCCTTAGTCTTTCGTGTCTGTGCCACACGACTTTGTTCTTGTTTGAGGATCTTTCTTGTGTAATCCTTTTCGTTTTTCACTTTTGCATTCTTTTTATTATCCCTAACTTTTGCCTGGACTAATTCTTGTGAATCTTTGATTGTGAGGTCCAGCGGGATGCCCTAATTTTTGCCTAAGTCGCTTGTTTTCAAGTTTCGACTTAGCGGGCTTTCTCATTCATTTTTTTTCAATTCTTCTTTTTTTTTTGAACAAATCGTGTGACACTGTTTGTCTTGATTGCTTTGAAAGGGTTGTGACTGTCCCACTTCTTTGTTGTTGAGGGATAACCATTGTGGTCTCCGGTCTTTGGACCTCTTGATTGGGATAACCATTGTGGTTCCTGGTCATTGGACCTCTTGATTTGGTACAACGAAAGGTAATGGATCCTCAGATTTGCACTCCTTTTCGAAATTTGAACGATCGGTCCAGCTAGCTGACACCTACCCTGCCCCTGGGTTAAATGCAAGGTTATTTTCATGCGAAAATAAACTCCTACTTCAAGGCTCAAATGGGTTGGCGAGGGTCTATCTCCCTTATATCTCCGGTGTTTAGGACTTGAAACAATGCCTGTACATCGTCAACAGGGTCTTTCTCAAAAGCACACAGTTAGAGATTTTCACGTTTTCATTTCGTCGTCCTCCCTAATAGAGTTTAATCACAACAGTTGGTATTGCAATGCACATACATAAAATCATGAGTGAATACGAATGGATTACTTCAAGAGAAACATGTGCATTTTATTATGGTTATCATTCAAAAACAAATAAGTTTCATGCATGCATACAAATGTTTAAACAAACAATATAAACTACAAATGAAAATGCAGTAAAGAAGCTGAACATTGCCATCATTGAGGAGACTTGACTCCGTCTGGACTTATTGCTTCTGAAGATGCCCTTGCAAACTAGGATGCCAATTTGATAAGGAGATTTCAATATGTGAGCAAACCTTCTGGCATGATGACCTTTGAGTCGGCCAAATTTTGCATCTTGTACTTGAACACATCACAGTTGTCAATTGTATGCCTAAATGCCCCTGAGTGATACTTGCATATAGCCTTCACATCATGGTGGTCATTATTGAGGAGGTTTGACTCCGTCTGGACTTATTGCTCTCGGAGACTTTCAGCAGTCAGTAGTCTGGATGTTTACTCAATCAAATTCGCGACCTTGTTTTTACCTTTGCCTCTGAAAGACTTGCAATCTTCAATTAAAAGGCCAGGTGCCCCATAATGGTAATCATACTTGGAATTGAAACCCCAAAGGAAGCTTTGTCGGAGACGATCCTGATGCAGTTAGCTCAACCACTCCAAATTTGCGTAAATGAGGAAACTTATTGCACGTACATCATCAGAATACGATCAAACTTCTTCTCAAGTGTTTTTGGCCTTTACCCTTATGCTCTGCCCGCTGGACTCTCTTGGGAAGATGAAATTGGATGTCGACAAATGACGTCTGGAGGGAAGAGGTTGATAAATGAAGTTGATAAATAAAGTTGCTCGGAAAGATCTTGCATGATCTCCTCTGCCTACGTATCTCCATTGACCAATGGAGAATCAGAGCAGCGTAGTTCCCCTCACTAGGGATGAAAATAACTTCGTTCACAATTTCCATAACCAAGCTCATCTGAGTCTTTATCTGGTTGACTTCCTATTTCCGCAGTTTCTGGTTCTGAAATAAAGCTTATACCTTTGCCCTGAATTGCCCCAGTTGGGTCTTCCTTTCAGTTACCTCCGCATGGAGTTGCTTCAAATATATACTTTGATGACTGTGATTCAAGTTGTCCATTCTGATGAGAAGTCAAGTCAGGAAAAGAATCTGTCTCTGAACACCTGTCAAGAATGCAAGGATGTATGCAAATGCCATGTTCAATTATTTCTGAGGAATCTATCTGCTTTGATTCAAGTTTTGATACAGAAAAATCCAACAACATGATTCAGATATGTGATCCACAGAAATAATTAAACATGTGTGCAGAAATGCTATGATGTCATGTATGCAACAGGCATGTGATCAATGGTCTGATGTTGGTGCTGGTGTTGAGCAATAAGTCAAGTGTCTGAATAGCACCATAATAGCAGCACCATCTCTGTACAGAACCCCATAACTGAGAACCCAATAACTGTAGAACTGGATCACATAATAGAATAGTCACTGATGGTGTTGAAGTTGAACAACAAGCCAAGTGTCTGTGAAGAGTCATAATAACAGTCACAATATCAGGGTCACCATGGTAATCACAGTAACACTCTCTCTGAATAGAAATCCTGGATCTCAGAATCAAAGAACCATATAGCACCAGATAATATCATAAAACAACACTGGCAAAGCGGGTATGTTGAAGTTTAGGGTTCCTGCAAACCTGTAAACCCCTCCCAATCTCACGGGTGTGCTACTCGGGTCAACATCACGGACTCTCAAAGCCGAATAGCAATAATACGTTCACCATTTCTGAGAAATGGCTCATGACCAAATCAGGGAATCGGTTTGGCATTATGTACTACTCAGGGAGGCCTCAGCTAAGTCCAAGGAAACAAGCATCCCTCATAAGTCCTCAGCTTCAAGCACTGAATCGAGAAACAATAGTACATTCATCCCGAAGGGTACAATACTATCGTCATACGAACAGTTTTCCTTGACTGGATTCCTATGAGAGAACCAGGCCATCCTATGCGAGTTCCCAATGGACCCTCGGATGCGAGTGGGTTTGCCAACAAATGTGGTCTGCCACTGTCATCACTGGAGAGGGTTGTTTCCATTAAGGTTCTCAATGATCGGTCCCCAGCTGCACATAACCATCAAGGTTGTATCCCGAAGTGGGGAAGAACCCCCACACAAGATAGTTCCAAGACGGTCGCAACCTGGGTGTGGAACACATCGCCACTCATCATGTAACCATGCGAGTATAACATGTCCATGCTAATCCTATAGTGCACTCAAGCCGGGTATTTGGCATATCTCACAGTAACTCCCACCCCACAGAAAAATTAAAACCAGCACAGCCAGACAGCCCAGTATAATATGATGCATGGAAAATAAAATACTGAAAGCGGTAAATAAATGCGATAAAGTAAAGCTGTAAAATAAAAACTGTAAATAAACAGTAAAGCTAAACTAAAGCACACAACAGCAAACAAACACCCAAAGAAGCAAAACCAAACATGCGCTAGGATTGACTCTACAAGGGAAACCGGAAGAATCAGGTTAATTCCCCAGCAGAGTCGCCAGCTGTCGCTCCCGGGATTTTCATCCTAGTACAAACGCGAAAGTGGCGCGGAAAGATTAGAGTCGCCAGCCAGACATTTTTATCCCGAAAGAATGGGAAAGGTAATGTTGCACAAACCTGAGGAAGAAGGAAAGGACAAGGTCCTGCGAACCAAAGATCTGAGTTCGGGAGTCGGTTACGACCTGGGAAGGTATTAGCACCCCAGATCGTCTGTCGTACCCGACGGGATCCACGCTTGCTTGCTTTGTTTCAAAGGGTGAGAAAAATACGAGTGCTGCTGAATAAAGACCGCTAACTGGAACTGGAATGGAATGAGAAAATGAGAAGGAATAAGAAAAGAGAATGGAAAGAAAGGGGGAAATGTAGGGAAAATAAAGAATGTGCTCGAACGGGCCCTACCCCGCTGCCTACGTACCTCATCGGGATAATGAGGATCAGAGTCGACGTAGTTCGCCTAACTAAGGCGGGAACTATTTGTTTGTGTTTTTTATACTGGAACTGCGTATGTCTATTCTCAGGTGTTGCAGGCTCGTCTGGTACGAGTGCGTTTACCGTCTTGCATGAAAGACAAGTCGTCGCGAGTTCGCGTTGTGAATGAATGAGATGAGAAAAGAAGTTCCCGCAGGATAGTCGCTTGTTATTTGTTTTTTGTCTTTTATGAGAAGTGTTTTGAATTTGTTTGTGAACAGTCTTATACTAAGACCTATCCATCGCGGGAAGCATTTACACCTCGCCCCGAAACAGGACGCGTATAAACACTCTGCAACAAAGTCTCGTGTCGTACAAGATTATTCGGTTTTTATTAAGTGTTTTATTGCTTTTCTTTTTGAGAAGAGAAAGAATGACTCAAGTTGGAAAAGGGAAAATCTAATGGGAACTAAGACACAACCCTAAGTTAGTTATCATATACAAAAGGGAGATCCTATGGTTAATGAGGTATTCTAATCCTAAGAAAGAAAAAGAAAAGAAGAAAAGAGAGTTAGAAACTAACTTACTTCCTAAGGAAGTTAAGTTGTCTCTAAGGAAAGAGAAATCCTAAAAGCAAAGCACAAGGTGCTAAGGCAAACACCATTAAAATGCATAAAATATGGGAATGAAGTAATGCTTACCTCAATCTTCCCCCCTACAAAACAAAGGTTAGCATGACAATGCATATTGAAAGTAAAATCAAAGCATGAAAGCAATTAAGCACCATAAACGTCCTAGAATGGAACTAGGGTTAAAATAAGACCTAAGTCTAAAGGTGAAGGTACCTAAAGGTCACATGACTTCTAAAGTCAGTAGCTACATGATATAGGTCCCTAAGTATGCTAGGATACCTCACCAGGTCAAACTATGCCAAACTATGTACAAAAAGTTCACCTAGGTTCACCTAAATGCAAGTTAGGGTTTATAGATGAAGTATGAATGCATATGGCTTACAAGCATGAATTAATACATGAAATGAACATAAAAGTCAGTAGTTAATACTTATGAATGAGGATGCATGAATATACAAGCATGGATGCAATGGATTGGGCATATGGAGCAATGAGAAGAAGATACGAACAAAAATCGCATAAGATCGCACATGATGAAAACTAAGGAAGAATGGCATGTGAATATGAATGAAATGATTATGGATCAGTAGCATACAAGGTATGAGATGCAATTAGAATGCATTAATAGGCATTAATGATTTCCACATAATTAATGTTATTATTTAGAGGAGAAGAGAAACTAGTTTAGGTTAAAGTTAGTTCACATAAGTATGCACTTTAAAGCACCAAAACAAACCAAATGAGTATGGTTCAAAAATGACCTATGACTGGAATTAAGGACCTAAAAGTGACCTATAATTAACTCCTAAAAGTTACCAAAAATCCCCTCAAGAAAATGGCATGAATGCCTTCTTAACATTTAGGTTATGCGACACATAAACACATGAATCAACCTAGGATCTAGGTGGCATGGAAAAATAGCAAAAAACCTTTAAAAATTATGAAATTAAATCCCTGGAATGATATAGTCATTATCTAACATGGTATAAAAGGACTCCACAAAATTATGCATCAAAGTGCCAAAACAATTATTTAACGATTAGTATAGCAAGGCATGATCGCCGAAAAACAACTCCACAAAGTGGATCAAAATGGACACTAAAAATTATGAAAAAAATTCATAATGAGCATAAAAATTTCACAAATTACAGTGATTAATCACACACAAAAAATAGGTCTCACACCTATGGGGAAAAATCGGTTTTGGTCCCTTATGCCAAAACATTCCTTTTTGGGACAGCTTATGATCTAAAATCCAAATAAAATATTAAAACCAACCAAATCTGGAAACAAAAAATATGAAAAACTAATTAAGAGGATGAGGATCACTCATGAATTTTTCCAGAATTTTATCCCACCTAAAACTATTTTTAAAAAATGCGACGAAACGGGTAAAAAAGTGGATTTTAAGGGGAAGTGAAAAGAATTGATCCTAATGGTTCATAACCTAATCCCTAAGTTCCGAAATCAATAAATATCATTAAAAATCACAAATAAATCCAATGCCTCAGGTGGTAGGGCTCAATATGCACCTTAATTTATATGGTCCTAAGCCGCATACAACTAAAATGATGCTTAAAGGCCGAAAAAACTCGAAATCACTTACTTGATCGAAGTGCCGATTCCTCACATAAAAGAAATCCGGAAAAAAAACCTCAAGCAAGGTCTTGTAATCTCCATAAGAAAAATAAATGCTTATCTTCCATAATCATTTTGTGATGCTTTTCCATAATCGGAATCAATCCAAACCGATAACAAAAACACTTACGAATCATTTATTCCGAAATTAATTCACAATTATAATTAAGATTGTCAACAAAAATCTAATTAGAAATTACAAGAAAAATGAATTAAGTATTAATCCACAAAAATTAATTAATAAGCAAATCAATTAACAATTTTTTAACAAGAATATTAATTAGAAATTTCTAAAACAAAAATAAAGAACAAAGGGTGTAGTAGAAGTAATATGGTGCAAAAAACAAAAATGGCCCAAGGCCCATCCTCAACATTCCAGCACGGGGGTGTAGATAGTGATAAGCTTGGGGTGGATAGAAAGCCCATGGAGTCTGGGGCCCATTCCAAGAAGCAAAACCCGTAAAGGGGGTATATGCCGAAACTAATGGTGCTGATAACAATTCTATGGCCTTAGGCCCAATCCATGAATAACCCGTAGGAAAGGGTGTGATTTGAATTCAAGGCTGTCAACAAGAAATCCATTGGGATGCAAAAAAAATGGACCATCCTTGATATCTCCTTAACCTAATAATCATAACAAAAAGCATCAGGTTATATGAAGACCTAATTTACACAGCAATTCAAAAAGCATCATGTTCTCCAACAACACCGTCGCATCGGCACGCCAAACGACGACGGAGAAATCCTACGTCTTCATTCATCCTCATCGTCGAACTCGCACCATATCCAGTTCATGAAACGGCACCATAGTGGTAGCCTCTGTCTCCGTCTGTTCATTACCTCTCAACACGAAAACACCGGCCAAACCTTGTTCCATCGTCACCACCTTCGTCTCTTTGCTTTCAAATCGCTCATTACTTTGCTCATAACCCAGTCATCGTCGAATCAACACCGAAACCCTAAATTGAAAAAATGAGGCTCACTCGAATTCAACTTGTTGAAGAGGATGACGGTAACAGAAGATTAGCGGTGAGTGTCTCGATTCTTCAGCCGTTGTGCCCTCGCGACGATCTTTCTTCTTCCTCTTCTTCTGATTTCTCGTGTGCGCAATTTGTTGATGAGTGATGTTGTTGTTCTTGATTTTGCAGGTTTGGTTGACGAAGATTTAAGACTGATGAGGAAGCTAGGTCCGAAAGTTGGTGTGATTGGTTGCAACTTTGTAGTGTGTGGAGAAGAGGTGATTGAAGGCGATGAAGTTCAAGATCGAACTGTGGTGTGAGAGTGTTTAAGGTTGATGAAAAGTTGATTGAAGATGAGGATGAAGGATGTGGTTTCGATTTTGAAAAGAGAGCTTTTGTTGATTGAAGGTGAGTATTCAGTTGATATTGATGATTGAAGAGTTGATGAAGTTGATAATTGATGATATAAAGTTGAAGATATGTTGAAGAAGATGCAGAGAATTGAGTGAGAGAGAAAGGTTGAAGAGAGATCTAAAGATTGGTGGTGGAAAAATCGGATGACGATGATGAAGAAGAGGTGAAGTTCCGGGAGATTGTAGTTTTTCTGAGTTTTTTGATAATTACCCTGACTCTGAGTTTTTGGTGTAACTGAGTTTTTATTTTTGGAATTCTGTTATCTTTTTTACTTTATGTAACCGATTTCTTGTTATTTTTGTTGAAGGTTGACATAACTGAACTTTTCAATTTTGGGTATAACAGAATTTTCTTTTTGGAATCAACTTGTGACTGTTTCTTTATATATATTTTATGATGAAATAAACATATCCATGGCTGCATTTTTCTTTTGGTATATGGTAATGGGCATCATTTCCATAAATGGGCTTTTGATAAAAAAAAGAAGAAAAAAAAGAGATATGGACCAAAATAATAATCTAAAATTGGCGTTGGATTTAGATCTTAGAACATGGCTTTGGGACTTGACTATTATCTTAATGTGGATTAACAATCGAAAATTGGTTCGAAATAGGAGAGAACCGAATCCCAAAAATGGCCTTTTGATTTAAAAATGGATAAATGGATGAGAAATAAAAGGGAATTTGGGCCATGATGCATGAGTTCAATTTGCACAATATTTAGTCCTAAAAAAAAGGATGAAATTGAGTAGATAGTTGTGTTATTAATATGGATAATGAACAAACTTTTATGATCTGCAAAAAGAAATGGGCTTAAAGTTGAAAAGAAGTGGTTGACGTTTAGAGAGAAAAAAAATGATGTGGGAAATGGAATGTTAGAAATATGAATATGGACACAAAAAGATAACTTTGGTTAGCAAAACGGGATAAGATCATGGTGACTAAAAAATGGTGAATTAGCTCGAATCCGAAAGCTGATATGTAGAATGGCAATGGCTTGTATTTGAATATCAAGAACTATGCATTCAACGATGTCTTCCAAGTAAAACCAATAACTGTGCATTCTCTTTTAATCTAAATCGAATCCTTCAACATGATCCACTCCTAAGAACTTTGATGCCATACTAAACTTCGCACAACCTCGAACCAATCTTTGATACACTGGACCTCCATTGATGAAGCTCCCTTTAAATCAAAATCATGAACAAGAACTCCAAATTTTACTTGAGATATTCAATGATGAAAAAAACAACTTGAGACATTAAGAAGAGCCAATACTCTCACTCAAAACCAATCAGATTGAACACCTCAATAATAAGTTAGATGCACCAGTGAATACTTTCCATAAGTTCAAACCATAATAGATACGGATAAGGCACGAAACCCTAATTTCCACGGGCCTTGATCTCATGCCTTATGAATCCATGAAATGCATTATTATGATGTTAATGACCTAGTGAGAAATGCAGATGAATGCGAAGCGATAAGCCAGTTAGGGCAAAAAGAATGAGGGCAAATTTTGAGGTATTACACTAGTGCTTTGAACTTCCCGGATGATTGATCATATGCCTTATGCTAGAACATGTGAGTGCTATGCTTCCTTTTACTATGCAAAATGCTAAGGATATGACATGCTAATGATGATTACGATATGATGATGATGCTAAAAAGAAGGGGGAAATTTTGGGGTGTTACAGCTGCCCCTATTCAAGCAACTGTTAATATGAAAAAAGGACGGTAGCACGGCTATCAACTGTTCAAGATAAACTGGTGGTTGAATACCAAGAAGACCTGAAATTTGCACTCTGCCGGAGAAGGCAAGCAATGGGAAATTAACCCAACCAAATGACGATTTGGATGAGTGAGGACAAAGCAGACGAGCTCCTTCCAAATTGGATTGTTACGCCGGTTAAGAAAAACTTAGACAGACGAGTCTCCCTCAAAGCAAACCTGTTACGCCAGGAATTGGACATACGAGCCCTCTTCAAGCAACCATGTTACGCCGAAAATTGGACATACGATCCCTCTTCATACATTTTGCAATATATGACTTGAGACAGACAAATCTCCTTCGGATAAACCTGTTATGCCAGGACCGATGATGCACTTAAGTCTGTGGGATAGACATGCATAATCAGGATAGACGAACCCTCTTCATATATTATCCGTGGATATATGGTCTAAGACAGACGAGTCTTCTTTGAGCCAACCTGTTACGCCAGGTGCAACATTAGGATTTGACGAACCCTCTTCACAAATCTTGCGTAGGTAAGTGGTCTCTGAGACAGACGAACCTCCTTCGGATAAACCTGTTACACCAGGGCCGGTAACCATTTTGACGTTTAATCCCACCGTCAGGACTTCAAACCTCTTCAACACAGACGAGTATTGGATGATCATCAAAAAAACACAGACGAGTGTCGTAAGTCAATGATACAAACGAATATCAGAAGATGATCTAAGAAACGCAGACGAGCGCTTCAAGTGATGATATAGATGAATATAAACCACTGATACAGACGAATACCAGAAGTCTAACACAGACGAGCACTTGGAGTAGCAATACAGACGAGTAACAGAGTGATTATCAAATCAGCATTCATATGGATATAAGCTAACACAGACGAGTGTGGGAGTTGATATAGACGAGTATCCCAAACAATGCAAACGAGCTTCAAACGGCTAACAAACATAAATGAGTTCTGGGGAATGCAGATGAGCATCGAGCAAATACCAAACACAGACGAGTGCCGAGGAATGCGGACGAGCATCAGCATCTACCACACACAGGCGACTGCCGGGGAAAGTATACGAGCATCAAATGAGTATAAAAAAATGGTTGCCGAGGATGCAGACAAGCATCAGCAGATTTCAAACACGGATGAGTGCCGAGGATGCAGACGAGAATCAACAGATTTCAAACACGGGCGAGTTCCGAGGATGCAGACGAGCATCGGCGGATTTCAAACACGGACGAGTGTCGAGGATGTAGACGAGCATCAACAGATTTCAAACACGGACGAGTGTCGAGGATGCAGAAGAGCATCAGCAGATTCCAAACAGGGACGAATGTTAGGGCGTGCGTATGGGCAATAAATGCCTGGTAAGAAACACAACTCTGCCGGGGAGAATCAAACGAAGAATTATTCACAAACGAGCGAGTGCTAGGAATGCAGACAGACATCCAGCAGATATCAAACATCAAACACAGACGAATGTTAGGGGGATGCAGACGAGCAATTATTAAACATCAAACACAGATGAGTGCTAGGACGTGCATACGAGCAACAAATGAAGCGCGAGCACCGACGAGTGCCAGGGAATGCGAACGAGCATCAAACAAAGTGCCCTGATTGATAACAATAATCATGTCTCTACAGAGGAGAACTAGGTCAAGAGGCTTTGACGATGCTTATCTCTGACTGGGGATATGAATACCTGTCTGTATCATCACAAAGGCCAAAAATAAATTGGCGACTTCTCTGGGGAATATTTCAACGATGGGAGCAAGTCCCAAAGATGAACTCTGCGGGGATAACCGTCTGGGGAAGATGCTTGTTCAAGACTCTAGTTGGGGAGAGAATTCTGAAAATTCTGACTCTATGGGGAAATCAGGCGTACAGCCGCTCGCTGGGGATAATTTCGCTTGTGGAAAGATAATCCGCTTGGGGGATGGAAGCTCTTCAATTAGCCTTGGAATCCTGCAAGGGAAATGTCCAAGATCCTGGCAATACTTGGTTGAGGAATGAAATGTGAACAAATCACTACTTTGTCCCACTGGCCAAAAATAAATTGGCGAACTCACTGGGGATATGTTTCAATGATGGTTGCGTACCAATCATGAACTCCGCGAGGAAAAGACGATCTTCCGACCCGACTGGGGAATACTTGGTCAAATAACATTTGCTAGGGAAAGAGTTCTGACAGTTAGAACCCTGTGGGGAATTAGGCATTCAGCTGCTTGCTGGGAATAGCCCATTCTAACATAAAGACTCCGCCTAGAGGTGAGAACTATTCAACTGGATTTGAAGTTCTCCTGGGGGATCCTACCCTACTCTGACTCAGCTGGGGATAGGTTCCATCTCTTTCTGTGAAGAACAAACTCCGCTTGGGGAGGACACCTTTTTGATTAGGTTTGAAGTTTTTCTGGTGATTCCACTTGCTATAGCCCAGCTGGGGAGCACTCTCTACTTGGGGAAATACAACATCGCCCTGCAAAACCTGCAACAACAGTATACACACATGGGCCCCGGGGACTTACATGGTATTATCTGTTCATCCATTGTCACCCAACATTCAAAGACAGTTTTAATTGTTTCCCTACAATGTCAATTTTCTCAGAAAAATCAACACGTTTCAAATGCAATGTTCTTTTTGCCAAAAATTCAGGACATTTTTGAAAACAAGGTATACACAACACGACTTTTTGACTGAATATTCATTCATTGAATGGCCTCTGAATAGGAAAAGTTTTACATCAGGAAGCAACTACCTGGAAAGAGGTAGCTACCATAAAATTGAGAAAAGAAACTATCCTAATGGCAATGTACACGACATTCCAATGAGTTTCCTTCCTGCTATGACCAGCATATCTTCAATACTTTCTGTTCTTGCCTTTGCTTTCCGAAGAAGATGAGGGGACTGATTCCTATCCTTTTGATATTGCCAGGCTGCATGAAATGATGATTTGGTTCAGATTACCCGAATTGGAGTTGTTCGCTTATTCCCTTATTTTGCGTGGATCGCCCTTTCGGGTTTTCAATCCACCGGGATACCTTTTTTTGCCTGAGATGTCCGATGTGGCTTTTCAACTCAGCGGGTGTACTTTTTTTTTAATTTGTTTTCCCTAACTTTTTTCCGAGCTTTTTATTATGTTTTTAGCTCGTCGGGATGCCCCTTTTTTGCCTGGACTTTAATTCTGTTTTTGTGTCCAGCGGGTCTTTTTATGCAAAGTATTTTTTAACTACGTCCGAGTTAATAGGAGACTGGAAATCTTCTCTATCCATAGTAGTGAGCATCAGTGCCCCACTTGAGAAAACTTTCTTCACTATGAATGGACCTTCATAGTTTGGGGTCCACTTGCCCCTGTGATCTGAACCTGGAGGAATGATCCTCTTGAGTACAAGCTCGCCTACTTGATACTCTCGAGTACGTACTCGTTGGTCGAATGCTCGCTTCATTCTCCTCTGATAAAGTTGACCATGACAGATAGCCGCTAATCTCTTTTCCTCAATTAGACACTACTGGTTATATCGAGCACGTACCCATTCAGCCTCATCAAGATTCACATCCATCAACACACGCAATGAAGGAATTTCTACCTCAACAGGCAAGATTGCCTCCATACCATACACCAAGGAGAAAGGAGTTGGCCCGGTCGACGTCCTGACTGACGTTCGGTGCCTATGTAGTGTGAAGGGTAACATCTCATGCCAATCCTTGTAAGTGACAACCATCTTCTGCACAATCTTCTTAATATTCTTGTTAGCTGCCTCTACCATGCCATTCATCTTTGTCCGGTAAGGAGAAGAATTGTGATGTTGAATCTTGAAGTCTCGAAACAGTTTTGCCATCATCTTGTTGTTTAAGTAGGAACCATTATCAGTAATGATTCGCTCAGGAACTCTATATCTACAAATGATATCTCTCTTTAGAAACCTGGATACCACTTGGTGAGTGACATTAGCATAAGATGCTGCTTCAACCCATTTGGTAAAGTAATCAATCGCAACCAAGATGAAATGATGACCGTTTGAAGTAGTAGGCTCTATCTTCCCGATCATGTCAATGCCCACATAGAAAAGGGCCAAGGAAATGACATGACATTGAGCGGGCTAGGAGGAACATGCACCTTGTCTGCATAAATCTGGCATTTGTGGCACTTACGGGCGTACGAACAACAGTCTGCATCCATTGTTAACCAATAGTACCCTAATCTCAATAACTTCTTATCCATTGCATGTCCTACTGAATGAGTACCGAAGGATCCTTCGTGGACTTCCTGCATTAACAAGTCTGCTTCGTGTCTATCCATGCATCTGAGCAAGACCATGTCAAAGTTCCTCTGATACAGAACCCCGTCTGCATTCAAGAAGAAGCTAGAAGCAAGTCATCTCAAGGTCTTCTTGTCGTTGGATGATGCCCCAGCTGGGTATTCTTGTTTTTCCAGGAAGATCTTGATATCAAAGTACCAAGGTTTCTCATCAGACGTTGCATCTACAGAGAAAGCATAAGTTGGTGCGTCAAGTCTGGAAATGTCAATCCTGGGCACATAGTTCCAACACAAGACTTCGATGGACAAAGAAAGATTAGCTAATGCATCTACAAATTGATTCTCATCTCGTGGTATATATTGAAGCTTAATTGTTGTGAAGAACGTCAACAGTCTTCTGGCATAATCCCTATAAGGAACTAAGTGTTCTTGATGTGTATACCACTTGCCGGTAATCTGGTTGATAACGAGTGCTGAATCTCCGAATATATTGAGGGTCTTAATCTGAAGATTAATAGCCTCCTCTATTCCCATTATGCATGCCTCGTATTCCGCTTCATTGTTGGTGCAGCAAAAAGTAATTTTGGCAGCGAAGGGAAAGTGAACACCTTCGGGAGTGATAAGAACAACACCAAATCCACGTCCATTGATATTGACTGCCCCATCAAACATCAACTTCCATTTGGATTCAGGGTCAGGCCCCTCCTTCGGAAGTGGTTCCTCGCAATCTCTTACTTTGAAGTACATGATGTCCTCATCAGGGAAATCAAACTTCATTGGCTGATAATCATCTTCAAGCGGTTGTTGTGCAAGATAATCTGACAATACACTTCCTTTGATGGCTTTCTAGGAAGTATATTGTATGTCATACTCTGTTAAGATCATTTGCCACCTTGCAACCCTTCCGGTTAATGCTGGTTTCTCAAAAATATACTTGACGGGGTCCATTTTGAGATTAGCAGTGTGGTATGGGTCAACATGTACTGTCTCAGTCGGCGAGCAGCCCATGCCAAAGCGCAACAAGTTTTCTCGAGCAGTGAGTAACAAGATTCATAGTCGGTAAACTTTTTTCTAAGGTAATAAATAGCATACTCTTTTCGACCAGACTCGTCATGTTGGCCTAGAACACACCCATCGACCCTTCTAACATAGTTAAGTACATGATAAGCGGCCATCCTGGAACTGGAGGCATTAGAATCAGAGGCTCCTGCAAATATTCTTTTATCTTTTCAAAGGCTCTTTGACAGTCCTCATTCCACCTGACCGTTTGTTCTTTTCTTAACAATTTGAATATTGGCTCGCATGTGGCAGTTATATGAGATATAAACCGTGAAATGTAGTTCAATCTCCCTAAAAACCCACACACTTCTTTTTCTGTTTTCGGTGCAGGCATGTCTTGTATTGCTTTTACTTTTGCAGGATCTACCTCAATCCCTCTCTGGCTAACAATGAAACCCATCAATTTACCGGAACGCACCCTAAAAGTACACTTGTTTGGATTCAACCTCAGTCTGTACTTTATCAATCTATCAAACATCTTTTTGAGATTGACCAGGTGCTCTTCTTCATCTCGGGACTTGGCAATCATATCGTCCACATGGCATTCAATTTCCTTATGTATCATATCATGGAACAAAGTTACCATAGCCCGTTGATACATTTCCCCGACGTTCTTCAATCCAAAGGGCATAACTTTATAGCAGAATGTACCCCACGGGGTAATGAACGTTGTTTTCTCTATGTCTTCCGGTGCCATCTTAATCTGATTATACCAGGAGAAGCCATCCATGAAAGAAAATACCGAGAACTGAGCGGTGTTATCTACTAGCATATCAATGTGAGGTAATGGAAAGTCATCCTTTGGACTTGCTCTGTTTAGATCCCGATAATCGACTCACATCTGGACCTTGCCATCCTTCTTTGGTACAAGCAAAATATTAGCTACCCAAGGTGGGTAACTAGTTATAGCAAGGAACCCGACATCCCACTGCTTTTGAACTTCTTCCTTGATCTTCATCGCCATGTCAGGGCGAGTTCTTCTCAGCTTTTGCTTTACCGGAGGACAGTCTTCCTTTAGTGGCAGCTTATGTACAATAATGTCAGTATCCAACCCTGGCATATCTTGATACGACCAGGGGAAGATATCCACATATTCACAAAGCATACCAATCAACTCTTTCTTTACCTCGGCCTGCAGACTGGCCCCAATCTTTATCTCTTCCCTTACGCCTTCAGACCCAATGTTGATGATCTCTATTTCTTCCTGATGAGGCTGAATGACCCTTTCTTCTTGTTTCAACAATCTAACCAATTCTTCTGGGAGTTCACAATCTTCCTCAACCCCTTCATCAGCTTGGTAGATAGGATTGTCGAAGTCATGCATAGTCATAGCAGGAACGTTATCACAGGAATCCGAATGATCAACACTGCACAAATGATGTGCTTATTTCAGAATTTGTTCTTTCAAAGGAGACGCAAACATACAAAAACACTGGAAAGAAAAATCATTGCCATTTTATTTGTTTTTGTGAAAAATTTTAAAACGAAAGAAAGAGAACACAATTTGCTTGAAAAATGTCCTTTATTTCATTGAAAAAGTAAATGCATTAAAACATGGTGGCCCTACAGATGGATCCATGCACCTTGAGCAGAATGCAGGATTTGACATGCAGTATGATAAAAATGGAAACAAAGAAAATTACTTTGACTGCCAAGTAACTTGAACAAAATCTTCAGCGGACCAATTTCGGAGCTCCTCCCCAGGTACGCATGGGTGAATCCAGTTATCCAAGTCACAGTCACTATCCCCCTCTGCATCTGTTGCACAAACGATGTTGTAGTCGAGCATTCCAGCGCTTGTGAATGTTATGGGCTTACTGCCTTGCGACTAGCTGGACTGGCCAGGTTGATATCCGAGACCGAACTTGTCATCTTTCTTTTCCACTTCTAACAGCTTGCCCCAGCCCTGGGCATTTCCGGATTGGACTACTCCCTTAGCTTGCTTGTAGGAGTAAATAGGAGTCCCTTCCTTTTCATTTCTCTAAACTGCAGCAACCGGAGACAAAGTACTAACATTGACTGTCTCAAAAGCCTGGCAAAGTGTCTCATGGATCTCCCCGTCCATTTCCACATACTTGAATGTCGACAGATGGCTTATGAAAATATCTTCTTCTCCACATACAGTAACAACTTGGCCGTCTACCACATACTTCAACTTCTGATGCAATGTGGATGTTACTGCGCCAACAACATGAATCCAGGGACGCCCTAGCAGACAGCTATAAGCGGGTTGAATATTCATAACATAGAATGTACTCTTGAATACCTAAGACCCAATCTTTACCGGTAGCTCCACCTCCCAAAACACAGATCTTCGTGACCCATCAAAGGCTTTCACAATCAAATCACTGGGTCGCAAAACGATGCCTTTAACATTCAGTTTCGTTAAGGCCTTCTTAAGGAGTACATTAAGATAAGAGCCTGTATCTACCAGGACGTGTGATAGAATAACACCCTTACACTCCATGGTGATGTGTAAGGCCTTGTTGTGATTACGCCCCTCGGAAGTGAGATCTCTATCTGTGAATCCCAGCCCATGGCTGGCGTTCACACTGCCTACCACGGCCTCCAACTAGTTAACAGTTATCTCTTGTGGTACATATTCCATTCGCAAAACTTTTAGCAAAGCCTCCCGGTGAGCTTGAGAACACATCAACAATGACATAATGGATATTTTGGACGGGGTCTGATTCAGCTGTTCAACCACCTTGTAGTCACTTTTCTTAATTATTCTCATGAATTCTTCAACTTCTTTTTCAAAAGTGCCTTGACTAGCAGCAGGAGTTGTCACCTCTTCAGTTGCTATATGTTTACCCTTAGCCTTTGCAGCAGCTTTAGCTTCAGGATCACCTCTAAGAGCTTGAGGAGAAAAGAGACGCCCACTCCGAGTAAATCCACCAACTCCTCCGACATTCACAATGGTCGGGTCAATTGTCACTGTTTTACTCTCCACCTTCTGTCCTTTTACGTACACGTCTGAGCCATAGTGCCAAGGGATGGCTTTGTTATCAACATAAGGAACCGGTCCCGGAACAGTAATGGTAACTGGACTCACCTCTGGAACATAGATAGTCATTGGCTCTCTCCGGGTAGGAACTTCAGCAGGATCAAAGTAAATTGTCACTGTAGACACACAATCGCTTCTATTGTCAGCCCTGTCAAACTGTAAGAACCCATCGTCAATCAAACACTGCAGCCCAGCTTTCAAATCCTCACAACCATTAACTGAATTCATGCAACCCTCGCAGTCAAAATCACAACCTGGGAATACCTGCCCTTTTAGCAATCTGTCTTTCACGACCAACAACGAAGTTTTTACTTCATCCATATTCAGAATCAGGTTTAACCTCTCGCCACTATCAACAACATTTATCCAGGTCCCTCCATGGTTTGGAATGGGGCTTGATGTAACATTTTGAGGCGGTGCGAAGTTATTTTCTTTCGAGTCAATCAAGTCTTGGACTTTATACTGTAATGCCCTGCACTTCTCCGTTGAGTTCTCGGGAGCTCCCGAATGAAATGCGCATCTTGCATTAGCATCATACCCCACTGGAAGCTCTCCAAGTGGTGGCGGTGCTAAAGTCCTCAACTGAACCAAATTCAAGTCTAACAATCTCTGGAGTAGTGTTGTGTACATCATTGGGGTGGCTTCAAGCACCCTGTTAGCTGGACGAGCTTGTCTCTGTTGATAAGGTCTTTGCTGATAGTTATTGCATTGTGGCTGTTGTTGTTGCTGTTGTTGTTGTGGTTTTTGCACATGACTTGTTGGAATGGTGACAGCTGCCACCTGCTCGTAAGATCCTCTGTATCTGCGGCCCTGGTCTCGGCCGTACACAACATTAGTCTCTCCCTCCCTTCTTCTTGTAGGTCCATTGAAAGCCTTTATCACACCACTTGAGCTACCTACACCATTGTCTTGGATCTTCCCCATTTTCAGCAGAGTTTCAACCCTTTCCCCAACTATCACGATATCATTGAACTTGGTCGCTGAACAAGACGCTAATATCTCAATAAACACCCCCTGCATTGTTCCCATAAACATGTCTGCCATTTCATTCTCTAACAAGGGAGATTGCACTTGAGCAACAAGTTGACGCCACCTCTGGGCGTACTCTTTGAACCCTTCTTTAGCATTCTGAGACATCGTCTGCAACTGGGTATGATTTGGAGCCATATCCAAATTATATTGATACCGTTTCACAAATGCCTCAGCTAAATCCTTCCAGCTTCAAATATTGACCCTACTCAGCTTCATGTACCATTCCAAGGAAGCTCCTACAAGACTATCTTGGAAGTAATACATCCACAACTTCTCATCATCTGTATGCGCAGCAATCCTTCCCACAAAAGACTGAAGATGAGTTTTCTGGCAAGCTGTGTCGTTGTGCTTATCAAAAGTAGGAACCTTGAACTTGTAGGGAATTCTCACCCCTGGCATTAAGCCCAGATCAGTGATGTCAAACCCTAGAGAACTCTGAGACTGAATGGCACGAATTTGCTCAGCCATTTATTCAAACCTCTTATTCATGTCAACCCCCTGGCCTTCCGCCTTATCCAACAAGGTGAACTGCTCGTCCTGCCCATGCATCTGCATGTTATTCACTCCATCATTGATAATAGTGACCCCGGGTTGCACTACAGGGATTTCAACATGATGGGCGCCAGCCCATTGCGATTACCTTCATCTGCTGTCCCATTGTTCTTGGCCTGATTGTTCTCTACCATTTTGTGTAAACGCTCTTGAGTTTGACCCATCCCAGCCATGAGGGTCATGAAATTTTCCATTCTTGTCCTTAAATCAGCCATATCCGCTTGCATCTGCTCCATTGCTCTCTCTCTCTATTCACCTTTGTAGGGTATCTGTGCACAATTGGCTGTCTCTGAACCTTCTCGGGAGCTATAGTGCCTGAAATGGCATAAACGTTAGAACACTTGAGAAATACCTGCAAAATAACAAACACGTTATATGCATGCAATGTAACTATTCATGTTTCCACTTCTAGGCATTAATATGCCCCAGTTCTGGTATTCTTTGACAGAAAATGCTTCAGATGTCCTTTTTGGAAACTAACTTTTTAAACTCTTTTGAGGAGTATTCAGACTCTGATGGCTTCAGACCAACAACTTTGCTCATTCAGAAATGGTAACTGGAAAGTATCACTGTATTACATGAACAAACTAACAATGACCAGAGTCATAGACATAAACAGAATTCCCTAAAGGGTCACAATTCAATACAAAAGACGGAAAGATAAAGCAAGACTTCTACAACAAGCCTATAGGTAGTTTGGATACAATCAACAATAAACTAAAACCCTAGCCTAAAAGAAGATTCAGGCTCCCCTCTTCTGCAGCCCCCACCTCTGTCTGGTTCTTCTTGACACCTGCTCTCAACTTAAGATCCACAATATCCTTCATTGCTTCCTCCAAGGCTAGCAAGGTCTGTACCAATTACGGAGTCTTTTCCCTTCGTATTGTGTGAACTTGTTCTACCTCTTCTTTCTTGAATGCCATTTGCACCTCAAATAACTCTTCCTTTTCTTTGTACTTCTTCTGCTCCTGTTCTCTTTGGCCCTGTAACCAAGTAATGGACTAACGAGCTTCTCTAAGAGTCTTCACAACCTTCTTATGCTCCGCTTCTCTTTTTGACTCTGTTAGACCCAATCTCTGAAAATGAGCTTCTCTCCCAACAAACTCCTTTTTCTTAGCTTCTAAGGTAGCCTGCATCTTCTGTAGCTTTTCTTCTGCTTCTTGCCTAACGTGATTGGCACGATGATACAAGCTAGCCATTTCAGAATTCTCTACCCGAACCTTGTGCAACTGAGCTTCCAACTTCTTGTAATCTTCAAGAGAAATAGTGGTTTGTGCCGGTACCTCTTTTGGATATAGTGGAGCCTTAACTGAGAATGGAAGGAAGAAGGTGTCAACCCTACCTTGTATCCAAGTAGCAAAAGAGGGATAAGTATTAGGGTCCACCTTTCCGAGTTCTTTCTTACCCTCCCTAACCTTTGTTTCCCAAGCTTGAGATACTTGAATAACCAACTGCTCATTATCTTTAGCCGGAAAATACAGAGTCTTAGCTATTTCTTCATCTGATGGAGGATCCTTCAATGTATAGCCAAATTGTTTTCTGGACAGCACAAGGTTATGACTTATCACTCCTTTCCTACCTAACAAAGGCACATATGAAATTCACCACACCTTGTAAAAAAACTCCCTTCCCACTAAGCTTCTGCTACATCCCCAAGCTATGTCATCAAATGTTAACCCCATAAATCTTCTATCCCACTTCCAATCTTGCTTAAGATCTTTGAACGATCCTGACTTTGGAAGCCTCTTGGAAAACCACTCAGCAAACAACGGAGCACAGCAACTCACGTACCCTTTTCTCTTCTCATTTCTGTGATGGACACCGAAGTAAAAGTCTCCCAACAACGTAGGCACCGTGTTTCCTTTAATGAAAAGGGTGATAGCCTCCAAGCTTACCCATCCTTTCTCTCCTGGGAAAAGACTTATCCCATATACCATTAACGCCAATAGTGCACTGATTTCTAACCACTTCCCTCCTAAAGCAAACACGTGAGCTTCTGTGATAAGAAAATCCAGAGTAAATCCCTTCCCTTTACTGGCTTCTAACTCCATCTTCACTTTAAGCATACTCAAATGACAAGCACCTGCAACGTCCTTGTATGGGGGACACTTCTCTGCAGCATAATATGGAACACCATTCATGACAGGAATCTTCAGGATGTCAGAAATCTCTTCCATAGTGGGAGCCAAGACATAATCAGCAAACACGAAAATTCTCAACTGAGGGTCATAAAACTGCAACAAAGAATGAAGACTATCTCTCTGATCCACAATAGGTTTGTTCATGTAACCCAAGATCTTCCCATACCGGCTTTTGAAATCATCTGAAACCTTGTCACTCATCAAGCCCACCAGTTTCTGAATACCCTCAATTTCTGGTTGCGGGAAAGTGTAATGAGCATTCCTTTTTCTAGGTATCTCTTGGACTTCTGTCATCTGAAGAAACAATGAATACCAGAATTGGGTACAGAGAATAAATGATAACCTGAAATGGAAACACAAACAGTTAATGCGAGTATGATGCGATGCAAATGCAATGCATGCATATGATCAACAACTGGGACTGTCTGGATACAGAACACTGGACCCAAGTGATCAAGAACCAAAATCCTCTAAATAAAGCCCCATGAACAAGAATTCAGTCTCAAATAATCCCCGAATCATATATCAAAATCCATGTAGCCTTATCAAACCATAGGACTGTATTGACGATGAGGTATGATGAGGTCAAGGGTTCCTGCAAACCTGTAAACTCCTCCCAATCTCACGGGTGTGCTCCGGGTCAAACATCACGGACTCTCAAAGCCGAATAGCAATAATACATTCACCATTTTCGAGAAATGGCTCATGAAAAAATCAGGGAATCGGTTTGGCATTATGTACTACTCAGGGAGGTCTCGACGTGAGTCCGGGAAAAACAAGCATCCTTTATAAGTTCCCAGCTTCAAGCACTGGAATCGAGAAACAATAGTACATTCATCCCGAATGGTACAATACTATCATCATACGACCAGATGCTTTGACTGAGTTCTTATAAAAGAACCAGGCCATCATATGCGAGTTCCTAGTGGGCCCTCGGGTGCGAATGGGTTTGCCACAGAATGTGGTCTGCCACTGTCACCACTGTAAACACCCCAAATTTGCCCTCACCCATTCACACCATGGATTGTGATCATCTCATATGCATAAACACAATCATACAATCTCATATCTCATGTTTGATTCACTGCATAGTTTCTAAGTCATCTGCACCTAGGGTTTGTGATTTGAGCAATCCCAAAGCTTCTTGAGCCACTCCAAAGGCCACCAATCATCTCAGAAGGGTCCATGTGTGTTCTTGTATCATGTTACATCCTCACAGAGTCAAAATTGCAGAGGAATCACAAGAACTAGGGTTTGAGTGGATGCAGAGCCAGGTTGAACTGCACAGTTGACCTAAAATTAGGGTTTTGGTTTCAGAGGCCATAATCTCAAATTTTTTGGTCATTCTTGTTTCCATTGGTCTCTATATGGTATAGGGAATATGCATATCAATTTTCATGAAGAAATTCCATGGGGAAGTCATCTGATCAAGAGTTGACTTTTCAGACAAGTCAGTGCAAAATCAGGGCATCTGAGGCCCCCAATGACCCAACCAATGGGTGATCTTCACCATTTTGAGTGTATATGATCTTTATTTGATCATGGAAGAAGGTTGAAGTTCATAAAAATCAAGAATTTAGGGTTTTTGCAAATGTTGACTTTTTGGGCATAGTTGACTTTTCAAGAATACATCATTTTAGGTCATTTTTCAAGCCTTGATTCTTGATCCAAAAAGGCTTCAAATGGAAAAACTTTGGTCATGAAAGTTGTAGATCTCATCTTTCCCTTTTCAAAAAGTACAAGAACATGATCAAACTCTTCATGGATCAAAAGTTATGGCATTGCAAAGTTAGCAAAAATCATTGATTTTCAAGTTATGCACAAAAAAGGAAATTTTGCAAAGTCTTGAACAAATGCATTATGCAGCCTCTAATTCATGTCAAACCATTATGTAAACATTCTCTAAGTCACAAAAATCAGAATTTGACCAAGGTTCACATGTGCTTAGTTCATGTAACAAGACATTTTTATCATGAAAATCCATAAAGCTAACCAAGTTGCAAAACACTCATGAGCTTTTCACCAACTTGCTGCATTGAGCCTTGGGTCAAGCCAGCCTCTCACACTCACCATGCTGCACCAGAACCCAACTTGTACTTGCCTAAACTTGAGCCATGCCCTATCTTACACAAAAGTGGACTTTGAGCAAAAGTAGCCACACCTATCTCTGCAGGCCAGGTCACATCCATCAGCCACTTGCATTTGTTTATTGAATCAGTTTGCTGGCCATAACACATGAGAACCAAGGCTGAAGCACACACATTCACAACTTACACAAAAACTCACCTCATTGCAAGTTCCTTCGAATCACTCTCCACAGTCTTCAAACACTTAAACTCTCATCATCACTCAACTCACCACACCTCATAGACAAGAAACACCCCAAGCATAAGCCTGAAACAAGCTTGAAAACTCCATTGCCATCATTCACCTCAAGCTGCAGATTCTATCGAATCTCTCACCCTAGCTCATAAACACACAAACCAACACCACAGATCATCTCTACACATCCTCTGGACCTCAAACACCCCATCACCATGACCTGAAAGTGCCAGAATTTCATCTGCCATTTTTGACTGAACTGAAGCTGAAGCATTCGAATCTCATTATCCAGCAAATCTAAACTCCATTTGAGCATTCAAGCACCTTTGGGGGATCAAGTGGAGCAGCTTGCATCAAAGGAAGTGGCCTGAAAGTTCCTAAATCAAGAGCTGCAAATCTCAGGTAACTCAAAAATAATTTTTTCCAGAAATCTCTTTTTATGTTACAAGCTTGTTCTTCATGATGCACTGATCATTCTGGTACCTTTAGTTTTTGAAATGGTTTTGTTTTAAGCATTTAATTTGAGTTTGAAGCTTACGAACCCTAGAACTTAGTTTCTTCGATTCAGATGATTTAGGTAATATAAATTTGTTTTAGGTTAGGGTTTTGGTTCGTGAGAGTGAGAGGAACATTTCCCTGGCTTTAGTTTTCATTTTTATTACGTTTTGAGGAAGTTAGGTGTTTCTCAGGTGAGGGCTGGCCGGAGAAGATGACCGGAAGTCTTCTCCGGCAGCCTGAGAGTGATTAGGGTTAATTGCATTTAATTAGGGCAAGGTTCAAACGTGGGCCATTGGATCAGGTTTCGCGCGCGTGTTTGAGCGGTTCAGATCAGTTCATTAGTTTTAATTAGGTTTAATTAAATTAATAAATCAAGATTAATTCAGTTTGAATCCTGGCCACAGGATTGCGCGCCAGTCAACCTTTTTAAACCCAGACACAATCCTAGCCATCCATTCAGCTTACTTTCCATTTAATTTGATTTTAATTCATATTTATTTCATTTATTTTGCACATTTATTTTAAAATAGTTAAAAAATCATAAAAATTATGAAACTTTTTCTTTAAGGTTTTATTAATTTTTATGACATAAAAATATTTTTTATTTTATTTTTATCATTAAAAAAGGTATTTTTAAATATTTAAAAGATTATTTTTAATTGATTAATGAGAATTAATTAATTAAAAATACTTTTAGGTATTTAAAAATTACAAAAAAATTCATGAAATGTTCTAAGACATTTAGAAACATTGTCCAACCTTCAAACCAAATTTCTTTTTTGATCTTGATGCATCTTAAGAATTTTTCATTGAATTAAATCATTTTTGATGCATTATTTTGTTCATAAGTTTGAAAATTCATTTCTGCCTATTGGTGAAGGTTGAGACATTGATCCTTCTTGCATTGTTTTCCATTTAGCATGAACTTTCAAGGATAAAAAGGCCATGATTTGATCTTGCATTTTCTAATTGATTGGCATTTCTTTTGTTACAAACCCTAAAAAGCCCTAATAACTTGCAAAATTCATAACTTGAGTTTGGTTGAGAGTTGAGAGCTCCCCTTTGGGCAGTGGTTCATTATAGGCCTAGGGTTTCTTTGGGTACCATTTTCCATTTTTTAGGTTAAGGTTTGCTTCTGTTTTTGGTTTGTGTTTGATGTTTGATCCATGAACCCTAATTTGGGCTTTCATTTGCATCCCTCTTGCATTTTCTTGCATAACATGACTTGTCTTTGCATTTTGTGCATGTTTATGATTCATTTGACATCTTAAGACATATAGGAAGCATCTTTGATCATTGCATCTCATATTTGCCATGTCATTTGTCTTGTATGATTCATAACTTTTCATGCTTGTTCATGCTCCTTAGCTTGCATCATTTGCATTCATAAGCTTGTATGAACATCCCCATTACTTTGCCTCATGTTTGCAGCACCTCATGGCATCATAATCATCATCACCATGCTTCTGGTTGTGCTTTGCCTCATGCCATTTCATCTCCTCTTGCATTGCATTGCATTTCTTTCTAACATTGCAGGTGGTAAGTAACTTGAGAAGTGAATTTGCCTTCACTTCTCATAACCTCTATTCTCATCTCTCTTGCATACCTTGCTGCATTCTTATGTGTGTTTGAGTTTGAGCTTGCTCATTCTTCCTCCTCCCACTTTCTTTCTTCAAGTGACTTGACTTCTTGAATGAAGCAAGTCACTTTGTTTCTCTTGATCTTGTTCATCTGTTTCCTGGTGGTTCATCTGAAGATTGTTCTTGAAAACCTCACAAACATTAGGACCAACCAAGCATGATAATGAATTAGGGTTTTGTTTAGTCTTCCCCCATAGTTTTTACCTTTGTGTCTCTCCTTGAGTCATCTCCCCTCACCTCATAATCAGGGACTAAACCCTCAAGGCTTTAAGACTTTGTGATTAAGATCATGCCTGCATCCTTCTTTTAGGATGGAGTGTATAACTTTAATCCTAAGTCTTGGACCCTTAAGGTGTTGAACTCTCTTAATTAATCCATCTAATAATCATCAAGACATTACACTTGTAACTTGGGCCTTGCATTAGGGTTCTAATTCTTCCTTAATTGGTTAAGAAGGACTAACCCTAAAGTTAATGGACAAGTCCCCCTCAAGTTGTCTTACAAATCATAAAAAACACTTCATCATCATATCATTAATAAAATCCACTTAATCAAAGGTTTGTTCTGTCATGGGTTTAATCCCTAATCATGGATTAAGCTGAGGATCCTTCCTCAGCTTAAACACCCTCATCTATTATCCTTCTTTTAGGATAGTGTAATGAGCCTGTTAAATCCCTGATTATGGCTTAACCTCATTACTTAACACTAAACAAAAATCACAAAAAACATCTAATTAATCACAAGCAGGTTAATGATCTTAACCCTACATCAAAGGTGATTAAGTGTGAGAATCTGACTTCACACTTAAGGTAATTCTCATTACCCCTAATCAGAGGGATGATGTGATGAGTTTACCAAATCCATTGATTTAGGTTTAAGCTCATTATCTTATGACAAACTCCAAAAAGAAATAAAAGACTGAAAACACAAGAACAAACAATAATCGTCTCCTCCGGGATTCTTTTCTCATCATCTTCACTCACAACTGAGAACTTGCTTCTTTCGTCTAATGCAAGACAGTTTGCATCTGTGCCAGACAGATCATACACTTGAGCATAGACTGCAAGCAGTTCACCAGTCAATCCTTTCAGTCTCTTTGGGTCGAACTACGGTGTTCTGACTTCCTCATTGCACGAGAGGATACGTAGGCATAACTTAACAGTTATCGAACAAAAGTCTCTGTACATTCCCCCTCCTTCCAGCTTCATTCTTTAGCCTCATATTCTTGAGCATTTCATTCCTGATCTCACACTGACACTGTACATTTATACACATCACATTTCTTTACACTGACACTTGTACATCTTTTCCAGCTCTTTTATGCACAAATAGCACTGACACTACCCCTTTAAAACACAAATCTTTTAAGCGTGGATCCCGTCGAGTACGGCGGACAATCTGGGTGCTAATACCTTCCCAGGTTGTAACCAACCCCCTTTCTCAGTCTCTCTGGTTCGCAAACCGTCTTATCCATCTTTTTCTAGGCCTATGCAGCATTGCCTTTCCTCCGGGATAAAAATGCCTAGCTGGCGACTCTATTCATTCTCCAGTGAGTTCACGGCTGTGTGTTCTCACTGTTCCCTTCGCCGACCGTTCGCGTCTGTACCTTCATTTGATCCATTTTCATTTGTTGGGAGCGACAGCTTGGCGACTCTGCTGGGGAGCCTTATACTGCAACCAGGGCTTCTGGTTCTTTTTGTGGGTTCCTCCTAGCGCTTGATTGATTTGTGTTTATTGGGGGTGTTATGTGCTTGTTTGTGCTTGTATTTATTTTTATTCATTGCTTTATGTACAGTTACTTTACTGCTTTCTTTATTGCATTTATATATATCATACTGTCATGCTGTCTGTGCTGGATCTGGTTTTGTTTTAGTGGGTGGGGTTCTATTGAGAGCCAAGGTCCTATACCTGGGACCTGAGTGACACCTAGGCTAGAGTGAATCATATTCTTTCCCATTCCATTTCGGTCTGGTGCGGGAATGTGAAACACGGTTCAGATATGGGTTTCTTCTTGAGAACTCTGTGCTACGGATTTCCTGTAGTGCTAGGGGGATCTGGGAAGCCTGCTAAGTCTGGATGACCTTTTAGTATTGACCTTCAGAAATTGAGGTGAATTAGAGGAGGAATTGTTATGGTTATTGTAAACACTGTACCTCCGGGTTAGAAGTGTTTACACTTCTCATAACTGATCCAAGTCTGAGGATCCTTGTTCTAGATCACTACCTGTGAGGGGGTTGGGCTGTTTACAGGTTTGCAGGTACCTTGACCTCAGAATACCCTGTTACTTTGACTTTGTTAAGAATGCTCCATGTTGGATAGTTCTTGTGATTCTAAAACCCTGGACATGTGGCTCTTTATTTGAGTCCCCCACCTTGGTTACTGGATTTATAGACCTCCATCCGGAATTCTTGAACACACATGGATCTATACCAAGGCAGTTTATCCAGATCCAGCTCAGTCACAAACCCTTTGCATATCATTTGCATACATCCTCATTGCATCATATTAACATGTGCTTATTTGTTTTTCAGGGTATCCATTTTCATCAGGTTTTGGTTTTGACCCCATCTGCAGCTTTGACCCATCTTCACCAGCATCTGCTTCAGTTTAGCTGTCTGCTTCAGCACCAGCCAGTCAGTGGTTTTCTCTACTTCAGCATTGTCATCAGCACTCTACCCAGTCTTCAGCATCATGGCTCCAAAGAAAAGCAATATCACCTATCATTTCTTCCAACCAGACTTGTCAGACATCAGGAAGGTCCAAACCCTGATGACCCCAGATCACATACCTCTGTTCAGGGAGCATTATGGGGATATACTTGACTTGGTTATAGACATGGACCCATCTCAGAGGAGCCTGATCCATACCTGCATCCAGTTCTATGACCCCCCATTGAGGTGTTTCACCTTTCAAGACTTTCAGTTGGGACCTCTCTTAGAAGAATACTCATCATTGACTGGTCTGCCCATCAAAAGAGAAATCCCTTTTAACCCTGAAATGGTCTTTCCCAGCAATGGAGAGATAGCAAGAGCTTTGCACCTGGAACCTGCTTTGATTGAGCAGCATATGACCTCTAAAGCTGGGATCCCTGGTTTTCATCTGGACTTCCTGATTTCTCAAGCTAGTTTGAAGGCCTCCCTGGGGGATTGGAAAGCTGTTTGTGCATTGTTGGCTTTGAGTGTATATGGAATTGTGTTGTTTGCAGATGAGCCCAGATTCATCAGCAAGAATGCCATCCACCTGTTCATCCTGAAGAACCCAGTGCCAACCTTGTTGGGTGACCTCTATTACTCAGTACATCAGAGGAATGAGAAACAGAGGGGTAAGCTAGTGAGGTGTTGTGCTCCACTATTCCATGCTTGGCTTCTCAAGCATCTACCCAGGACAGATGCATTCCTGAATCCTCATCAGCAAAGCAACTGGGCTAAGAGGCTCACCACTCTCACTGCAGCAGACATCAGATGGTGCACCCAAGGCACCAAGGGCAGAAATATGATCACAAGCTGTGGGCACTTTCCCAATGTACCTTTGGTAGGAGTTAAGGGAAGTATCAACTACAACCCCCTGCTGTTCAAGAGGCAATTAGGCTATGCACTGGTTCATGCTCCTAGGGAACAAGACCTGGTTGAGACCCTCTACTGTGAGAACAAGATCAGTTTGACTGTTGTTAGGCAGGCTGCCTGGGCCTGGGATCATGTTCAAACCAAGGGAATCACCATTCTGGGGAAGTGCAATAATGTGGCATCAGCCCAATATCATGAGTGGTCCTATGCTAGGGCCCAAACCTCAGGATTGCCCTTCACCATCAAAGACATGCCTGAGTCATCATCAGCACCACCCCCTGCTACTGTCAGTTTGGAAGAGTTTGAAGGCTTGAAAGAAAGAAATGAGAAGCTATCCCAAGCCCTGCAGAAGACCCTCAGGGAGAGGAGTGAAGGTGTAAGGGAGATTGAAAGATTGGAGAAGCTGAGAGTGGAACACTTGACTAAGATTGAGAAGTCTGGAGACTATATCAACAAGTCTAAAGCTGGTGAGCAGATTCTGAAAAATGCTTGTAAAGAAGCCCAGTTCCAAAGAGCAAGGACAGACTTGTACTTGAAAGAGAGTCAGGCCAGGTGGGTCCGGATCACTGAAGCCCGTACTCTAGAAGACAAGAGAGTTCAAGATAAGATGGAGCAGATGGAAAAAGCCCTGGCAGCAGCCCAGGAGGAAATTTCAGAGTTAAAAATCAAAGCTGGAGTGAAGAAATCCAAAGACCAAAGCCAGAACAAGAAGTTGACTACAGCTGTTGCAACAAGAAACCTTCTCATCAGGAATCTTACGGAGCATCCGGCTGATCCTGTGACCGAAGCACTTCTTAAGGAAGTTCGCGAGGATGAGTTTGGCCTTGGAGTCTGATTATTTGCTTGTTGTTGTTCCTTTTCCATGTACTTTTTGGTGATGTATTTTTGACCCCTTAGAGGGCTAGTGTTGTAAAAAATGAACAATTTGTATTATTTTACCTTTGTAATATATTTGTGTTTGTTTCCATCTGGGTTCACTTCAAAAGCAACTTCAACAGCATCATCTTCAAGGGTCTGGACGGGTCAAAACTGAAGACCAAGCCGGATACCTTGATAGCAAATAAGCATACTGCATTGCATACTAACCCTTTTTGTTTGTTTTGTAGGTTTTGTTTTATTGTTTCTAACCTCTGTTGTGACATTCAGGAATTATTGCTCGCCGCAGGCTATTCCCTCTCAACAGGCCACACAGGTACCCTACAAGAAACAACCTTCCGGGCATCCAGATGGACCAGTTGCAGCAAGACCTCAATGAGGCCAGAACCCAGATGGCTAATGAAAGGGTGGAGATGAGAACCCAAATAACTCAGTTCATGGAAGTGATGAATAATTTAGCTCAAAGCCAGGAGAGGCTTAGAGTTCTGGTAGAGGGGAGAACTCAAGATGACCCCCATGTGGGAACTGCTGGCACCAGTAACAATGAAAGGGTGCAACCACATGTTAACCCCCCTATATTTGGTCCACACCTACATCCTGAGATTCATATTCCTGCAAACGTTCAAGGAACAGCCACTGCAGCCAGAGTACTTCAAGAGGATCCTCAGGAGGATCAGTTTACAGTCATGGGTGCTGGAGAGGAAACCTATGATAGGAGATTGGATGAGTTGGCTGAGAAGTTGAGGTCTTTGGAATCCCAAAATTCTTTGGGGTTCGATGTCATGGACATGGGTTTAGTAGAGGGGGTCAGGATCCCTCATAAGTTCAAGCCTCCTTGTTTCGAAAGATATAATGGGACTTCATGCCCCCGGACTCATTTGCAATCGTTTCTGGGAAGGCTGAAGGCCTATACAATGGATGAGAAGCTCTGGATGTTTTACTTCGAAGACAGTTTGACTGGAGCATCAAGGGAATGGTATTCCCACTTGACAAGGGCAACGGTAAGATGCTGGAAGGACCTGGCAGAAGCCTTCATCAGACAGTATCAGTATAATCTAGACATGGCACCCAACAGGACCCTCCTAATGGGAATGTCACAGTCTTCGAGGGAGAGCTTTAGAGAATATGCTCAAAGATGGAGGCAATTGGCTGCTGCCGTTCAACCCCCTATGTCTGAAAGGGAAATGGCAGACATGTTTATGAACACTCTCCAGGGAACGTATATTGACAGGTTGGCCGCTTTCTCTTCCACCAGCTTCGCAGATGTTGTCATAGCTGGGGAGAGAATTGAAAGCCTGTTGAAAATGGGCAAAATATCTGATAATGGTGCAAGTTCGTCCAGCAGTACAAGGAAGCCTTTTGCAGGCCCTAGAAGAGCTGGCGAGACCAATGCCATTCATACCAACAGGGGTAGGCCCCAATATGTTCCAAGGTCCATAGCAGCAGTCACTATCCCTGCTCCAGCACATCCTTTGCCAGTCTATCAACCTCCTCAACAAAACTTCCAACAACAATCCCAGTATCATCAGAATCAATATCCACCAAGGAACAACTACAACAACAACTCCAACAACAACAATCAACAGAGGCCATTCCAACAAAGGCCCTCTCAAGCTAATCGAGTGATCGACCCGATTCCAATGCCGTATGCTGCTTTGCTGCCACAGCTTCTGAAACTCAACCTGGTTGAGCTAAGGACGTTGGCACCTCCGGATCCAAACAGTCTACCAAGAAACTATGACTCTAATGCTAGGTGTGATTTTCACTCAAACGCGCCTGGTCACAGTACAGAAAAATGCAGGGCACTGCATATGAAGGTACAAGACTTAGTAGACTCCAAGGCTTTGAACTTTGCACCTCCGCCCAACGTCAACAAAAACCCAATGCCACACCATGGTGGTCCCCGTATTAACGCAATTGAAGAAGACACACCGTCTTATTTCATAACCAGTGTGGATCAGATCAGGACACCATTGGTGGAAATCAAAGCTCAACTCCGTGAAAACAATATATTTCCGGGGTGTGAACTAGGGTGCCCCTACTGCAATATTTCTTGGAATGGGTGTGAAGACTTGAGGAATGGCATTGACAGCCTTATTAAGAGTGGCCTCTTACAGATTACTACATCATTTCCGATCAATCCGGCAACTTCATCAACAACGGTTTCAGACCCTCCTACAAATACAACAACAATTGTTCCCAACAATTCATCAGCAACATCAGCAAGTACTTCATCTGTTCTACCCAATGATCAGTTTTCAACAGTTTCTCCTGCTACAACTTCAGCTTCAGTCCACTTCGACTCCCCGTCAACAACAACAACAGTTCTTCCAACAGAACCTTCTACAACACCAGCAAACAATCACGAAGATGTCTCCACTGTTACCATATTCTACGATCCAGAAAATAACTCCGCCTACCATTCAGAAGGTGCTGCTCCCACTAGAGCACCAGTTACAATCTTTTATGATCCACAGACAATAACAGTCCCCTCAGCAGCAGCAATCAGTCCAGTCACCGTCACGGTACCTGGACCTGTACCATATGAAAGCGATAGGGCCATCCCTTGGCACTATGGCTCTGACGTATACTGTGAAGGGAAAAGAATCACTCTTGAAACAACAGCACCTGCACCACAAATTGATAATGTGGGCGGAGGCGGAGGCTTCACCCGAAGCGGACGTTTCTTCGCTTCACAAGTCCAAAGACCCACTGCCGAAGCAGAAGCTGCTGCCAAGGCAAAGGGTAAAGGACCGGTGCAGGAAGATCCAGCTGCCAAAGAAGCCCTGAAGACTCCATTTGATCAGGAAGTTGATGAGTTTATGCGGATCATCAAGAAGAGTGATTATAAAGTTGTGGATCAACTTCACCAAACTCCATCCAAAATCTCCATCCTCTCACTGCTCATGTGCTCCGAAGCCCATCGGAATGCACTACTGAAAGTCCTGCACGCAGCTTACGTGCCAGAGGAGATTACTGTCAACCAGTTGGAAACGGTGGTTGGGAATGTTACTGCTAGCAACGGGCTAGGGTTTACCAATTCTGATTTGACAGTGGATGGTCGTAACCACAACAAAGCCTTGCACATAACTATGGAATGCAAAGGAGCTGTCCTTTCTCATGTGCTGGTGGACACAGGTTCCTCCCTGAATGTCTTACCAAAGAAGGCTCTGGTGAAGTTAGAATATGATGGATTGGCATTGAGACCCAGCAACCTGGTGGTTAGAGCTTTTGATGGCTCAAAGAGATCGGTTCTGGGAGAGATTGAGCTGCCCGTGACAATTGGCCCGCAGACTTTTAAAACTATCTTTTATGTGATGGACATTCAGCCCGCCTACAGCTGTTTGTTGGGTAGACCCTGGATTCACGCCGCTGGCGCTATAACGTCTACCCTTCACCAAAAGTTAAAATTTGAGTGGGAGGGTCAAGTTGTCACAATCTGTGGAGAAGAAGACATTTTTGTTAGCCATCTGGCTACTTATAAATACATTGAGATGGATGGAGAGATCCATGAGACAATGAGCCAAGGTTTTGAAGCCTTGAATGTCAATGAAGCATCTGCTGTTTCAGGAATCTCCATGTCATCATATCAACAAGCCCGGAAGGTTGTTGAGGAAGGAACTGCCCTAGGCTGGGGCAAGGTCTTAGCTGTGGAGGAGAAGAAGGACAAATTTGGGTTGGGTTACAGACCAACTCAACATCAAGCAAAGGCTGCTGCAGAGCCTGGTTTTGTCAGTGGGGGAATGCTAACCCCCGATGCTATCAACTGTCTGGAAGACGAGCTGGAAGAAGAACGCAACCTGGAGAATTGGATTCGTCCAAAGGTCCCGGGGAGCAGTGTCTCGAACTGGTCTTCCCAGGGAATTATAAGTGTTACTCGAGCAGAGTAATTATTATTTCCTGTATCTTTTATAGCATGCATCAAAGTCTTGCATCTTGCCCAAGATGACAAGACTCATTTTGTAATCAGGGCCATCTGTACTTTTGTGCAAACAAGATTAAATTAATGAAATATCAGACAATCTTTTTGCAAACGAGTCTTTTTCTTTTCTGCTCACTGTTTTTTCCATTTTTCTTTTTGTACAAAAATAAATGGCGGTGTTTTCAAAATGATAACCTCATTTCACTTTTTTCTAAGGCAAGATTAAAATCAATCACTAAAATGAACCGACTTAACCCTTGCAGAGAGTGCCTTCCAGACCGCACCGACAACAGCACAGCTATGACATCGTATGACTTTGACAATCCGATCAATCAAGCTGATGAAGGGGTTGATGAAGGATATGAGCTTCCTGAAGAGCTAGCCAGGTTGCTGAGACAGGAGGAAAAAGTTATTACTCCTCATCAGGAGGAGATTGAAGTGATTAATCTTGGTACGGAGGAAGACGTGAAAGAAGTCAAAATCGGGGCCTGCCTGCAAGACTCAGTGAAGAGACAGCTGATAGATCTGCTTCAAGAGTATGTTGATGTGTTTGCTTGGTCCTACCAAGATATGCCAGGGTTGGATACCGATATTGTTGTGCATAAGCTGCCTTTGAGGGAAGAATGCCCACCAGTCAAACAGAAGTTGCGCCGAACTCGCCCAGACATGGCTATGAAAATCAAGGAAGAGGTACAAAAGCAATGGGACGCCGGGTTCCTTGCTGTGACTAGCTATCCTCCGTGGGTTGCTAACATAGTACCTGTGCCTAAGAAGGACGGAAAAGTAAGAATGTGTGTTGATTACCGGGATCTGAACAGAGCCAGCCCGAAAGATGACTTCCCATTACCTCACATTGATGTATTGGTGGATAACACGGCTCAGTTCTCGGTATTCTCCTTCATGGATGGATTTTCGGGATACAATCAGATCAAGATGTCACCTGAAGACATGGAGAAGACAACATTCATCACACCTTGGGGCACGTTCTGTTATAAAGTGATGCCATTCGGACTGAAGAATGCTGGTGCAACGTATCAACGGGCTATGGTAACATTATTCCATGATATGATCCACAAAGAAATAGAATGTTATGTGGATGATATGATTGCCAAGTCCCTTACAGAGGAAGACCACCTGGTGAATCTGCTCAAGTTATTCAAGCGTCTGAGGAAATACCAACTAAAGTTGAACCCCAACAAATGCACATTCGGGGTGCGATCCGGTAAGCTGCTGGGCTTTATTGTAAGTGAGAAAGGGATTGAGGTTGACCCTGATAAAGTCAAGGCTATTCAAGAGATGCCTGCACCGAAAACTGAGAAGGAAGTTCGAGGGTTCTTAGGTCGATTGAACTATATTTCACGGTTCATATCTCACCTCACGGCGACCTGTGAACCCCTGTTCAAGCTGCTAAGAAAAGAACAAACGGTCAGGTGGAACGAAGATTGCCAAAGGGCTTTTGACAAGATCAAGGAATATCTGCAAGAACCTCCAATCCTCATGCCGCCAGTTGAAGGAAGACCTCTGATTATGTACTTGACAGTATTAGAAGAATCGATGGGGTGTGTACTAGGTCAGCATGACGAGTCTGGTCGAAAAGAGTATGCGATATACTACCTAAGCAAAAAGTTTACCGACTGTGAACAGCGTTATTCACTGCTCGAGAAAACTTGCTGTGCTTTAGCGTGGGCTGCTCGCCGACTGAGACAGTATATGTTGACCCATACTACTCTATTGATCTCAAAAATGGATCCAGTTAAGTACATTTTCGAGAAGCCAACTCTTACCGGACGGGTTGCAAGATGGCAGATGATTCTCACAGAGTACGACATACAGTACACATCTCAGAAAGCCATCAAGGGCAGTGTACTATCTGAATATCTTGCTGAGCAACCCATTGATGACTACCAGCCTATGAGGTTCGACTTCCCCGATGAAGACATCATGTTCATTAAAGCAAAAGATCATGAAGAGCCTATTCACACTGAAGGGCCTGACCCAGGAGAAGAATGGACTATGATGTTTGATGGGGCTGTCAACATGAATGGCCGTGGTGTTGGTGCAGTACTCATTACACCTAAAGGGGTTCACATGCCTTTCTCGGCAAAGCTCACTTTCAACTGCACTAACAACGAAGCTGAATACGAAGCTTGCATTATGGGTCTTGAGGAAGCCATTGACCTCAGGATCAAGACATTGACCGTACTCGGAGATTCAGCTTTGGTAGTCAATCAGACCAACGGAAAATGGTACACCCACCAAGATCATCTGATACCTTACAGGGATTATACAAGAAGGTTATTGACTTTCTTCACAACAGTCAAGCTTGAGTATATCCCTCGGGACGAGAATCAGTTTGCGGATGCTCTTGCTACCATTTCATCCATGATCAAAGTTCAAGCTGCTAACTTTGTACCTCAGATTTCAGTATCGAGACTTGATAGACCAGCATATGTATTTGCAGCAGATATTGCTAAAGATGATAAGCCTTGGTTCCATGATATTAAGTGCTTCTTGGAGGATCAAACATACCCACCTGGGGCATTTTCCAATGATAAGAAGACCTTGAGAAGGCTTGCTGGAAGTTTCTTTCTGAACACTGATGGGTCTTTATACAAGAGGAACTTTGATATGGTACTCCTCAGATGTGTTGACAAGACGGAAGCAGATTTGTTGATGCATGAAGTGCATGAAGGCTCTTTTGGTACCCATGCTGGAGGACATGCAATGGCTAAGAAGTTGTTAAGATCAGGCTATTATTGGATCACAATGGATGCAGACTGTTGTGCCTATGCCAGGAAATGCCACAAATGCCAGATCTACGCAGATAAAGTGCATGTACCTCCGAATCCTTTGAACATCATGTCTTCACCATGGCCCTTTGCCATGTGGGGCATCGACATGATTGGCAAGATTGAGCCAACTGCTTCGAACGGCCACAGATTCATCCTGGTCGCCATCGATTATTTTACAAAGTGGGTTGAAGCAGCCTCATATGCAAATGTCACAAGGCAAGTGGTAGCCAGATTTCTGAAAAGAGATATCATCTGTCGGTATGGAGTGCCCGAGCGAATCATTACTGATAATGGTTCCAACTTGAACAACAAAATGATGGCAGAGCTGTGCCGGGACTTCAAGATCCAACATCACAATTCTTCTCCTTACAGGCCAAAGATGAACGGCGCTGTTGAGGCAGCAAATAAGAATATCAAGAAGATTGTGCAGAAGATGGTAGTCACTTACAAAGATTGGCATGAAATGCTACCGTTTGCCTTGCATGGGTACCGCACATCAATCAGGACATCCACTGGGGCAACACCGTATCAACTTGTGTATGGTATGGAAGCAGTCCTACCTGTTGAAGTTGAACTACCCTCCCTACGGGTACTGATGGATGTTAAGCTAAACGAAGCAGAATGGATTCGGGCCCGATACGAACAACTGAGTCTGATCGAAGAGAAGAGATTGGCTGCAATCTGTCATGGGCAGTTATATCAGAAGAGAATGAAGAGAGCCTTCGATCAGAAAGTCAGGCACCGAGAGTACCAAGTAGGAGATCTTGTGCTGAAAAGAATCCTCCCTCCTCATACAGACCACAGGGGCAAATGGACTCCAAACTATGAAGGGCCATTCGTGGTAAAGAAAGTTTTCTCTGGTGGAGCACTGATGCTCAGCGCCATGGATGGTGAAGATTTTCCATCCCCTGTGAATTCAGATGCAGTTAAAAAATACTTCGCATAAAATGACCCGCTGGACATAAAAACAGAATGTAAGTCCAGGCAAAAATAGGGCCTCCCGGCGAGTCAAAGACAGAATAAAAGACTCGGGCAAAAATAAGGGAAATAAGCAAAAAAATGTACACCCGCTGAGTTGAAAAGCCGCATTGGACAGCTCAGGCAAAAATGGGTATCCCGATGGATTGAAAACCCGAAAGGGCGATCCATGCAAAATAAGGGAATAAGCGAACAACTGCATTCTGAATTCGTCTGTATCACCTACAACTTGGTAAGCTCCAAGGGATCAAGCTGCAATCAGAATCAACTCTCTCCAGAAAGCAAGACGAGAAGAACGTCATTGTCATACGAGTCATAGCGGAAGAGGAAGCTCCTTGAAAGCATCGCCAGCACCGCCAGCACTTTATTTCTCAATTTGTAATAATCTCCTCATTTCAGGAGATATGTTTCTCTGACTGTATCTTGCCAATTCAGGGCACACGAATTAATATAATCTGATTTTCAGTCATGTCTCGTTTTTTACATTTATGTTTTGCAAAGAGTTGTCTGATGTCTCTAAAAACACAATTGCATAAGTACAGATGCCTCTCTCTAAAAATAAAACACATGCTTGCAGGGAATATACTTACTCTCGAAAGTACTTATTTCCTATGACGGAATCTCAGTAAAAGGGTACCTCGGGACCTTTTCGTGCGTTTCCTTATCTTTGCAGGATTGCAGGTATCCAGAATGCAACCTGGGGCATGCAAGTTACGTCTCAGCAAACTGACGAATCGTTGTCAACTCACATGGCCCTGGGAGGTGCCCACTTCCCCAGCAAGTTGCCAAATCAACATACAGCATCGGGAATGTTCTATCCCCAGCTGGGTTGCCTCTCACAATTCCCCAGCTGAGTTGGCAGCTTATTACTTATCCCCATCAGAATGGGCAGGTGTCACAGAAGATGCCCTTATCCCCGGCGGAGTCAAGAAGTCACCGTAACAGATTTTCTAGGGAGATCTTTCAGTGATGCCTCTCTCTATCCCCAGTCGAGTTGCGTCCCATTGCTCGCCCCAGCTGAATTACCAACAGCATCTCCCAGCTGTAATACCAACCATTATTCCTCAGCAGGATGCGAGAATCGAGGAATCATCTCCCCACAGAGCTCCAGCCTCTATTCAGAAGAGCAGCGCACGAAGAAGTCACAACAGAGAGAGAGAAAGCTTCTACAAACCCCAGCTGAGTCCCGTATTATAAGAATATGTCAATCGATGACGTATATCCCCAAGCAGATACAACTACAGATCTATCAATGATCTCATCCCCAGCTGGGATGTTCACTTCAAGCAGATCGATCAGAGATCTTTGCGGCAACGGGATCCGAATCCCGGATCGGTGCCTCTTTGCATAATCATAGCATTCGCATCATATTCACCCCCAGAGCGTAGCATTCCGTCTAATACGGAGCATTACGGCAAAAAAATCAAATGCATAGCATAATCATAAGTCATGTTGTGATTTGAACACTTGTAAATATTGACAATCTGTCGGCATACAGAATACATCCCCATCAGAGTCCCAGCAAAAGCAGTTGCCCCATATCACAAACACCAGTGCATATCTCCTTTTTGATACCCGTCCGTATCATCATTTCCCAGCAGGTTGCCTGAATACACTTTACAAACCAAGATCACCAGTATTGCAGATACATCCTGACACTCGTCCGTGTCGTGTCACCAGCAGAAAGCCAAGGACACCCTCTTTGCACTTACATATACCTATACACTTTCCTGACACCCGTCCGTGTCATATCCCCAGCGTGGTCGCCTATACTTGTATATACACTTTCCTGACACCCGTCCGTGTCATATCCCTAGCGTGGTCGCCTATACTTGTATATACACTTTCCTGACACCCGTCCGTGTCATATCCCCAGCAGATAAACACTCACCTATACATTATATACTCACTACTCATTGGTACACCTACTCAGATACTCGTCCGTATCTTATATGCACCATGTATATCCCCGCAGATTCGACAGTAGTCCTTGTTCTTTGTTAACCAGTTGGTACTCGTCCGTACCATCATCTCAGAACATTGCGTCTAATGTTTGTCTCTACATGATACTCGTCCGTATCATAGTCTTAAGGATGCTCGTCCGCATCTTTAATCCATACACCGTGTCAAACACTTATGTCTTCGTGAATATAGATGCTCGTCTGTGTCTACTATTCCCCAGAAGGATACTTTCAGATGCAACACTCGTCCGTGTTCCTTGTTAACCAGTTGATACTCGTCCGTATCATCAGCTCTGAGCACGTGTCAGTTTGTTTCTACATGATACTCGTCCGTATCATAGTCTTAAGGATGCTCGTCCGCATCTTTAATCTATACACAATACCAAACACTTATACCTTTTGTTTCTTGGATGTAAACGCTCGTCCGTATTTACTATATCCCCAGTAGATCGCAGTCAAATTTCCTTTTTATCTAACGCTCGTCCTGTGTTATGATAAACTTTGAGAGCAGCCGTCCCCTGCTAAGTGGTCGTCCTCCACTTCTTGATGGTCGTCCTCCATCATGCTCATCCGATGGCCGTCCCCATCGTTGATTTTAGCAGCCGTCCCCTGCTAGGTGGTCGTCCCCCACCTTTTGATGATCGTCCTTCATCACTTTATCCAATGGCCGTCCCCATTGTTGATTTTAGTTGTCTAACACTCATCCTGTGTTATGATAAACTTTGAGAGCAGCCGTCCCCTGCTGAGTGGTCGTCCTCCACTTCTTGATGGTCGTCCTCCATCATGCTCATCCGATGGCCGTCCCCATCGTTGATTTTAGCAGCCGTCCCCTGCTAGGTGGTCGTCCCCCACCTTTTGATGATCGTCCTTCATCACTTTATCCAATGGCCGTCCCCATTGTTGATTTTAGTTGTCTAACACTCATCCTGTGTTATGATAAACTTTGAGAGCAGCCGTCCCCTGCTGAGAGGTCGTCCTCCACTTCTTGATGGTCGTCCTCCATCATGCTCGTCCGATGGCCGTCCCCATCGTTGACCTTTTCTATCCGATGGCCGTCCCCATCGTTGATATTTTGGCAGCCGTACCCTGCCAGGTGGTCGTCCTCCACCTTTGATGGCCGTCCCCATCATATTTACTTTTTATCTCCAACAGAGCAGCCGTCCCCTGCTAGGTGATCGTCCTTCACCTTTGATGGCCGTACCCCATCATCTGTTTATTTCATTTATTCTTTAACCCGATGGCCGTCCCCGTCGTGGTCCCTTTTCTTTTTTAACCCGATGGCCGTCCCCATCGTTGGTTACTTTACCTTTGTGAACTTGATGGCCGTCCCCGTCATGTTTCACCAATCCCCAGAGAATGTTACTACTTTATCTTGATGGCCGTCCCCATCATATTATCTTGTTTTTCCCCAGCTAGTCGGCCGTCCCCGTCTTAGCTTTACTTTTTATCCCCAGCATGTCGGCCGTCCCCGTCATTGCTTTATTTCCTGCACTTTACCAGCATGTCGGCCGTCCCCGTCATCGCTCTTTACCCAGCAGTCGTCCTCTGCTCGACGGTCGTCCTCCGTCGCCCACACCTTTACAATATACTTTGTTTTCCTTTTACAATCTATATCCCTTTTCTTCTTCATTTCTGTGAGTGCAAATTTTGGACTGTCTTTGGTATTCAACCACAAGTTATCTTGTTTGCCTGTTAAGCCGCCGCTTACAACCTGCACAGCTAACTCATGCTTGAATAGGGGCAGCTGTAAACACCCCAAATTTGCCCTCACCCATTCACACCATGGCTTGTGATCATCTCATATGCATAAACACAATCATACAATCTCATATCTCATGTTTGATTCACTGCATAGTTTCTAAGTCATCTGCACCTAGGGTTTGTGATTTGAGCAATCCCAAAGCTTCTTGAGCCACTCCAAAGGCCACCAATCATCTCAGAAGGGTCCATGTGTGTTCTTGTATCATGTTACATCCTCACAGAGTCAAAATTGCAGAGGAATCACAAGAACTAGGGTTTGAGTGGATGCAGAGCCAGGTTGAACTGCACAGTTGACCTAAAATTAGGGTTTTGGTTTCAGAGGCCATAATCTCAAATTTTTTGGTCATTCTTGTTTCCATTGGTCTCTATATGGTATAGGGAATATGCATATCAATTTTCATGAAGAAATTCCATGGGGAAGTCATCTGATCAAGAGTTGACTTTTCAGACAAGTCAGTGCAAAATCAGGGCATCTGAGGCCCCCAATGACCCAACCAATGGGTGATCTTCACCATTTTGAGTGTATATGATCTTTATTTGATCATGGAAGAAGGTTGAAGTTCATAAAAATCAAGAATTTAGGGTTTTTGCAAATGTTGACTTTTTGGGCATAGTTGACTTTTCAAGAATACATCATTTTAGGTCATTTTTCAAGCCTTGATTCTTGATCCAAAAAGGCTTCAAATGGAAAAACTTTGGTCATGAAAGTTGTAGATCTCATCTTTCCCTTTTCAAAAAGTACAAGAACATGATCAAACTCTTCATGGATCAAAAGTTATGGCATTGCAAAGTTAGCAAAAATCATTGATTTTCAAGTTATGCACAAAAAAGGAAATTTTGCAAAGTCTTGAACAAATGCATTATGCAGCCTCTAATTCATGTCAAACCATTATGTAAACATTCTCTAAGTCACAAAAATCAGAATTTGACCAAGGTTCACATGTGCTTAGTTCATGTAACAAGACATTTTTATCATGAAAATCCATAAAGCTAACCAAGTTGCAAAACACTCATGAGCTTTTCACCAACTTGCTGCATTGAGCCTTGGGTCAAGCCAGCCTCTCACACTCACCATGCTGCACCAGAACCCAACTTGTACTTGCCTAAACTTGAGCCATGCCCTATCTTACACAAAAGTGGACTTTGAGCAAAAGTAGCCACACCTATCTCTGCAGGCCAGGTCACATCCATCAGCCACTTGCATTTGTTTATTGAATCAGTTTGCTGGCCATAACACATGAGAACCAAGGCTGAAGCACACACATTCACAACTTACACAAAAACTCACCTCATTGCAAGTTCCTTCGAATCACTCTCCACAGTCTTCAAACACTTAAACTCTCATCATCACTCAACTCACCACACCTCATAGACAAGAAACACCCCAAGCATAAGCCTGAAACAAGCTTGAAAACTCCATTGCCATCATTCACCTCAAGCTGCAGATTCTATCGAATCTCTCACCCTAGCTCATAAACACACAAACCAACACCACAGATCATCTCTACACATCCTCTGGACCTCAAACACCCCATCACCATGACCTGAAAGTGCCAGAATTTCATCTGCCATTTTTGACTGAACTGAAGCTGAAGCATTCGAATCTCATTATCCAGCAAATCTAAACTCCATTTGAGCATTCAAGCACCTTTGGGGGATCAAGTGGAGCAGCTTGCATCAAAGGAAGTGGCCTGAAAGTTCCTAAATCAAGAGCTGCAAATCTCAGGTAACTCAAAAATAATTTTTTCCAGAAATCTCTTTTTATGTTACAAGCTTGTTCTTCATGATGCACTGATCATTCTGGTACCTTTAGTTTTTGAAATGGTTTTGTTTTAAGCATTTAATTTGAGTTTGAAGCTTACGAACCCTAGAACTTAGTTTCTTCGATTCAGATGATTTAGGTAATATAAATTTGTTTTAGGTTAGGGTTTTGGTTCGTGAGAGTGAGAGGAACATTTCCCTGGCTTTAGTTTTCATTTTTATTACGTTTTGAGGAAGTTAGGTGTTTCTCAGGTGAGGGCTGGCCGGAGAAGATGACCGGAAGTCTTCTCCGGCAGCCTGAGAGTGATTAGGGTTAATTGCATTTAATTAGGGCAAGGTTCAAACGTGGGCCATTGGATCAGGTTTCGCGCGCGTGTTTGAGCGGTTCAGATCAGTTCATTAGTTTTAATTAGGTTTAATTAAATTAATAAATCAAGATTAATTCAGTTTGAATCCTGGCCACAGGATTGCGCGCCAGTCAACCTTTTTAAACCCAGACACAATCCTAGCCATCCATTCAGCTTACTTTCCATTTAATTTGATTTTAATTCATATTTATTTCATTTATTTTGCACATTTATTTTAAAATAGTTAAAAAATCATAAAAATTATGAAACTTTTTCTTTAAGGTTTTATTAATTTTTATGACATAAAAATATTTTTTATTTTATTTTTATCATTAAAAAAGGTATTTTTAAATATTTAAAAGATTATTTTTAATTGATTAATGAGAATTAATTAATTAAAAATACTTTTAGGTATTTAAAAATTACAAAAAAATTCATGAAATGTTCTAAGACATTTAGAAACATTGTCCAACCTTCAAACCAAATTTCTTTTTTGATCTTGATGCATCTTAAGAATTTTTCATTGAATTAAATCATTTTTGATGCATTATTTTGTTCATAAGTTTGAAAATTCATTTCTGCCTATTGGTGAAGGTTGAGACATTGATCCTTCTTGCATTGTTTTCCATTTAGCATGAACTTTCAAGGATAAAAAGGCCATGATTTGATCTTGCATTTTCTAATTGATTGGCATTTCTTTTGTTACAAACCCTAAAAAGCCCTAATAACTTGCAAAATTCATAACTTGAGTTTGGTTGAGAGTTGAGAGCTCCCCTTTGGGCAGTGGTTCATTATAGGCCTAGGGTTTCTTTGGGTACCATTTTCCATTTTTTAGGTTAAGGTTTGCTTCTGTTTTTGGTTTGTGTTTGATGTTTGATCCATGAACCCTAATTTGGGCTTTCATTTGCATCCCTCTTGCATTTTCTTGCATAACATGACTTGTCTTTGCATTTTGTGCATGTTTATGATTCATTTGACATCTTAAGACATATAGGAAGCATCTTTGATCATTGCATCTCATATTTGCCATGTCATTTGTCTTGTATGATTCATAACTTTTCATGCTTGTTCATGCTCCTTAGCTTGCATCATTTGCATTCATAAGCTTGTATGAACATCCCCATTACTTTGCCTCATGTTTGCAGCACCTCATGGCATCATAATCATCATCACCATGCTTCTGGTTGTGCTTTGCCTCATGCCATTTCATCTCCTCTTGCATTGCATTGCATTTCTTTCTAACATTGCAGGTGGTAAGTAACTTGAGAAGTGAATTTGCCTTCACTTCTCATAACCTCTATTCTCATCTCTCTTGCATACCTTGCTGCATTCTTATGTGTGTTTGAGTTTGAGCTTGCTCATTCTTCCTCCTCCCACTTTCTTTCTTCAAGTGACTTGACTTCTTGAATGAAGCAAGTCACTTTGTTTCTCTTGATCTTGTTCATCTGTTTCCTGGTGGTTCATCTGAAGATTGTTCTTGAAAACCTCACAAACATTAGGACCAACCAAGCATGATAATGAATTAGGGTTTTGTTTAGTCTTCCCCCATAGTTTTTACCTTTGTGTCTCTCCTTGAGTCATCTCCCCTCACCTCATAATCAGGGACTAAACCCTCAAGGCTTTAAGACTTTGTGATTAAGATCATGCCTGCATCCTTCTTTTAGGATGGAGTGTATAACTTTAATCCTAAGTCTTGGACCCTTAAGGTGTTGAACTCTCTTAATTAATCCATCTAATAATCATCAAGACATTACACTTGTAACTTGGGCCTTGCATTAGGGTTCTAATTCTTCCTTAATTGGTTAAGAAGGACTAACCCTAAAGTTAATGGACAAGTCCCCCTCAAGTTGTCTTACAAATCATAAAAAACACTTCATCATCATATCATTAATAAAATCCACTTAATCAAAGGTTTGTTCTGTCATGGGTTTAATCCCTAATCATGGATTAAGCTGAGGATCCTTCCTCAGCTTAAACACCCTCATCTATTATCCTTCTTTTAGGATAGTGTAATGAGCCTGTTAAATCCCTGATTATGGCTTAACCTCATTACTTAACACTAAACAAAAATCACAAAAAACATCTAATTAATCACAAGCAGGTTAATGATCTTAACCCTACATCAAAGGTGATTAAGTGTGAGAATCTGACTTCACACTTAAGGTAATTCTCATTACCCCTAATCAGAGGGATGATGTGATGAGTTTACCAAATCCATTGATTTAGGTTTAAGCTCATTATCTTATGACAAACTCCAAAAAGAAATAAAAGACTGAAAACACAAGAACAAACAATAATCGTCTCCTCCGGGATTCTTTTCTCATCATCTTCACTCACAACTGAGAACTTGCTTCTTTCGTCTAATGCAAGACAGTTTGCATCTGTGCCAGACAGATCATACACTTGAGCATAGACTGCAAGCAGTTCACCAGTCAATCCTTTCAGTCTCTTTGGGTCGAACTACGGTGTTCTGACTTCCTCATTGCACGAGAGGATACGTAGGCATAACTTAACAGTTATCGAACAAAAGTCTCTGTACATTCCCCCTCCTTCCAGCTTCATTCTTTAGCCTCATATTCTTGAGCATTTCATTCCTGATCTCACACTGACACTGTACATTTATACACATCACATTTCTTTACACTGACACTTGTACATCTTTTCCAGCTCTTTTATGCACAAATAGCACTGACACTACCCCTTTAAAACACAAATCTTTTAAGCGTGGATCCCGTCGAGTACGGCGGACAATCTGGGTGCTAATACCTTCCCAGGTTGTAACCAACCCCCTTTCTCAGTCTCTCTGGTTCGCAAACCGTCTTATCCATCTTTTTCTAGGCCTATGCAGCATTGCCTTTCCTCCGGGATAAAAATGCCTAGCTGGCGACTCTATTCATTCTCCAGTGAGTTCACGGCTGTGTGTTCTCACTGTTCCCTTCGCCGACCGTTCGCGTCTGTACCTTCATTTGATCCATTTTCATTTGTTGGGAGCGACAACCACTGGAGAGGGATGTTTCCACAAAAGTCCTCAATGATCGGTCCCCAAATGCACATAACTATCAAGGTTATTTATGACCCCAGAAAGATTCCGGCATCAATTCATTTCCAAGACGGTCGCAAATATGGGTATGGAACTCACTACTGCCAACATAGCAAAGATGCCATGAAGCCATAGTGACTGTTCACTCTAAGTCCTAGGGTGCACTCGAGCCCCGGTTACGAGCTCATCTCTCAGTAACAATTCCCAAAGCCCGCCAAAAGAAACCAGTCCAGACAGTCCAGTATAATATGATGCATGAAAATAAATACTGAAACTGTAAATAAAGTTGTAAATAAAACTGTAAATAAACAACAGTAAAATAAACACACAGCAGCAAACAATCAACACTCAAAGAAACAAAAACACGAAAGCGCTAGGATTGACTCTCAAAGGGAACCAGAGATTCTGGGTTTGTCCCCAGTAGAGCCGCCAACTGTCGCTCCCTAGATTTCCATCCTGGTACAAATGCGAAAGTGGCACGGAAGAGGTAGAGTCACCATCCAGGCATTTTTATCCCTAAGGAACGGGAATGGTAATGTTGCACAAACCAGAAGAAAAGAAAAGGAAGGACACAGGTCCTGCGAACCAAAGAAACTGGGTCTGGGAGTCGGTTACGACCTGGGAAGGTATTAGCACCCCAGATCGTCCGCCGTACCCGACGGGATTCACGCTTGCAAAGAAACTGTTTCAAAGGGTATAAGAATGAAAGCTGCTGCAAAGAAAAGGAACTGAATGGGATAAAAGAAAAGAAAATGGGAAAATGTAGGGAAAAATAAAAGAGTGTGCTCGAACGGGCCCTACCCCGCTGCCTACGTACCTCACTAGACATGAGGATCAGAGACAACGTAGTTCCCCTAACTAGGGGTGGAAAAGATTTCTTGTGAATTAAGGCTTGAACTACCTATGTCAATGCTCAGGTGTTGCAGGCTCGGACGATGAGTGCGTTACCATCTTGCAAAGTGACAAGTAGGAGCAAGTTCGCGAACAAAGCGAAAGAGATGAGAAAAAAAGTCCCGAAGGAGAGATGCTTATTATTTGTTTGTGTTTTTTATGAGTCTTTTTATTGGTGTGGCACAAGAGAATGAACTCACACTCTTTTCCATGGAATGTGTACTTGCTACTATATTCCAAGATGGAATAATAGAACAAGCACACCAAGCAAGGAGAATTTATCCAAGACTTGTTTCCAAAGGAAAGGGCCTAAATTCATTGACTTGTTGAATTTATTAAGTGTTTTAGTGATTAAAAAATGAAGAAGTATTTTTTATGGTTTTCTTGATGAAGATGACTTCATGATCTGACTTGTGCATCATGCTAAACAAATGCACTATTCCAAGATGGAATGAATGCATATTCCCCATGGAATAAGGCTATTACACAAGAAGTCACTTCTTTCTTTATTAATGTTTTTTTATGCTTTTGTTTTGAGATGAAAAGAGAAAGAACCAAAGGAGCAAAAGGAAAAAGTCTAATGGGGAAGACTAAACCTAATATTAGCATGCAAAAGATGGTCCTAAGGTTAGTGAGGTTTCAACTCTATCCTAAGAGAAAAAAGAACCAAAAGAGAAGCAAAAGAAAGGAGAGGAAAGCTAGAAAGCAGCTTACTCCTCTAAAGGAGATAAGTTGCTTCTAAAGGGGAAATGTGATAGTTGAATCACATGATGGCATAAGGGACATCAAAACTCAAAGCATAAGCAACTTAGAGGGAAAAGATGAAGAGTTGAAATGTGGATAAACATCCACACTTCTCTTACCATGAGCCCCTGAAATTTTAGCAAAATTCCAGCAAATTAATCAACACAATCATGGAATTAGCATGCTCAAAGTTCTAGCAAACAAAGATCAAACAACATGCCAAGCTTTGTAAATACATGACTTACGCATTGAGAACATGAAAGCATACATCAACCAGCAAGCAACTCGCCCTAAACTAGCATATTCAATGATCATGCAATGATCCATGGCAATTAAGACAAGCAAGGGGATCAAACAAGCTCAAAACAACTCCAAAATGTCACTCTGCTTCAGTGTTATCCGGTTAACCAGTCCAGACCTGCAGAAAAATAGCACAGAAACAGGTGCGTTAACTAGTTAACCAAAGCGTTAACCGGTTAACACTGTAAAAACAACGATAATTTCCTGCATAAAATCAGCTCAAATCCAACTTATTCAAATAATTCCACACCAGACCAAGAATCAATTAAGCATGAAATAAATGGATCAATTCACATTAATCACTACCATTAAGATCATGAACATTAACACGCGGATCCGATCACAAATCAACCAATCATTTCAAGCAAAAGAAGCAAATACACAAGCACGCGGTGGATCTAAGCACAAGCATGCAAATAAGCTAAAAAACAGAGCTAGATCTGAATTTAACCAACCTACAAAGCCGAGGTATGCTTTGGTAATTGTTGTTTGAGCTGGAAATAAGGAAATGCGCGGAAAACTTCAAAGATCCGGTGCTAATCTTCACACATCATGCAAAATAAATGCAAGCAAAGGATCTTGATGCAGAATTTTGGCTCCAAAAGCACTTCTAATCACCAAATCAGATCTGAACCAAATAGTGAAACCAACAAATTGATGTAAGGAAGCTAAGGATGAAGGTTTAGTTCCAAGATCTACACACTTTAATGCAAAGTTATGTTATCTTCAAAGAGGAACTTTGAGTGATTTGGAAATTTGGGAGAGAAAATGAGAGAATGGTGAGAGAGATCAAAATTCAGAAAAAATGAGAGGTGAAAATTATGTGAGAGCCCCCATCTTGGTTTGGAGGGAAATGGAATAAATATGGTTTAGGTTTGGGGCCCAAAATTTTGGTTTGGGATCCAAAAAATATGGTTTGGGATTAACTTAGAAAGTGATTAGGATCTAGCATTGGAATTAGGCTTGGATAAATGATCTAGATCCTTCTCCTTAATTCAAAATGAATAAAAATCAGAAAATTGAAAATTGGAGCCAAAAACACATGCTGAATTTTGCTGTTGGAATTCAAAATTCGCAGCTATTAACCGGTTAACCAAAGCGTTAACCGGTTAACGCCAGTGAAATTTAAATTCTCCCTCCTTTTGGTGGGAAACTTCCATAATAACCCGGCGCCAAACGTTTGATCTGACTTTGATCCTCAATCTTTTTAGGGCATTGACCATGATACCAAGCTTGTACGAAAGACCCTGTGAGCTTCTTGCCAGGTCACCATGCTCTTGATTTTGATTTGTAGTGCTTTGAACTTCCCAAATGATTGATCATATGCCTTATGCTAGAACATGTGAGTGCTATGCTTCCTTTTTCTATGCAAAATGCTAAGGATATGACATGCTAATGATGATTACGATATGATGATGATGCTAAAAAGAAGAGGGCAAATTTGGGGTGTTACAAAACCTATATCAGATACATCAATTCAAAGGTGTCCCTACATTCAAGGGCCTTAACCTTCTCAGCCAGCAATTGAAAATCCTGGAAGTTTCCATCCGTGCCAAAACACATATCATCGTTAACCGGAGGGAACTGATCTTCTTGGCGATCTTCCACAGGGATAAGATTAGGGGTGCCAGTTTCTTGCATCGGTGATCCATCTCCTCTGTTGTTGTTGGGTGGATTTCCCTGGGCATCTAGAGTAACCACTGGAGGGTTGGTTTGGGGAGGAGTAAGCCTCTGCATGGCATTTCTCAGCTCTTGCTGCCCTAGGTCTATGCCCTGCATCATCGCCATAAACTCTCCCATTCGGGTGCGGAGTTCGTTGAGCTTTGTCTACATAGTATCCATGATGTTTCTTTGATTGTTGCGGGTAGCGTACCAGTGAGTAATACTCTGTTTGGGATGACAGGTCTTGGCTGCTCTCGCAATATTTCCCTGAAAATGTATAAGTTAAGTAGCCTGAACAACCTGCAAAAGAAAGAAAATGCAAATGATATGAATGCATGCAATGTTGTGTTCCTTTTATCCTCAAGGGTTTTTGTCTTACTTTCCCGTTCCAGTATTAAGAGAATGGCCTTTGGAGGAAGGCCTCGTGTGATATTCAGATGTGGAGAATTGGCACTTACTACCCCGTGTTCGTGCAAAAGATAGCAACCAAAGATTCAAGGCAAGTCAATCATATAAACTGAAATCTGAAACAACAAAGTCCCCAAAGGGTACCATTTCATACATCAGAAAAGAAACAAAGTACATCAATAAAAAGGAATCCCACAACAGGCATGTGGGTAATCCAAATATGTGAGCACGATACTAAACCCTAGGAAGTTCTATATCTTGCAACCTCCAGCTAAGGCGCTTGACACCTTGGAGCAACTGGGATATGACTGGATGATCTGGCTACTGTATGAGCTTCTGGATCAGGATATCTCTGAGATCAAAAGAGGGATGCAACTCTTCAATTTTCCGTAGGAACACCTTCTCACTTTCTTTGCTTGCACTTGGCTCAGTTTTGATTTTCTTAACATCAGCCCGAAGCTTTAGTTCTTCTATTTCCTTCTGAGTGTCTTCAACTGTCTGTTGACTCATTGCTCAGCTAGAGTGTCCTGAAGACTTTTGATCTCCAGTTTGTATTTAGTCTCCAACTCCTTTTGCTTCTTCAGATTATCTTCCCACTTTTCTTGCCACAAGGTTATAGCTTCATCAGCTTCGTTCAAAGCTTTCTTATCTTTTTGGCCCTAACTCGCCTTGTGAGTTTCAGCTAACCCTCTTTTCTGGAAGTAGAGTTCTCTCTCCTGGAAGTCCTGCTGCTTGAGCCTGGCCATCTCTTCAGCATGGTGACCTCTTTCTTCTAACTTCTGATTCTGAATCATCAGTTTCTGGCATGAATTGTTGGCCTCTTGATTTTCCATTCTAAGCTACTTAACGAAGGCCTCCAATTTCTAGTAATCTTTGAGAGGTATTGAATCCAAGGGTAACTTCTCCTTGGGGTATAGAGGGGACTCCATAGAGAATGGGAGAAGTAAGACTTCCACACGATCTTTCAACCACGTAGTAAAAAGATCATATGTTTTTGGGTCCACCTTCCCAAAATCTTTCTTTCCTTTCCTTATCCTGACCTCCCAAGCTTGGGCTACCTATATACACAACTCCATATTTCCTTCTATCGAGAAATACAATGATTCGACTACCTCTTCAGCTGATGGTGGAACTTTCAGAGGATAACCAAACTGTTTCCTGGACAATGAAGGATCGTAGTTTATTCCTCCTTTCCTTCCCAGCAAGGGTACATTGGGGAAAGTACCACAACTAGCAATAAACTCTTTGCCTACCAGGTCTCTATTGCACCCCCAAGATATGTTGTCTGAGGTTAAGCCCATTAATCTCTTGGACCACTTCCAATCTTGTTTCAAGTCTTAGAAAGGTCCTGATTTTGGGAGTTGCCTTACAAACCAGTCAGCAAACAAAGGAGCACAACAATTCACATACCTTTTTCTTTTCGCGTTCCTATAATGAACCCCATAATAGAAATCATCTAGCAGTGTAGGCACTGGGTTTCTCTTGACAAAGATGGTAATAGCATTCATGCTGATCAACTCTTTCTCTCCCGGAAACAAGCTTATCCCATATATCATCATAGCTAGCAGTGCCCTGAATTCTTCCCACTTGTTTCCCAATGCCATAACATGAGCTTCTGTGACGAGAAAATCCAAGGAAATACCCTTACCCTTGTTAGCTTATAGCCCCATCTTGACTTTGAGCATAAGTAATTGACAGGCACCAACCATGTCTTCATAGGGAGGGACCCTCTCTGAAGCATAATAAGGCATACCTTCTCTGATAGGAACCTTCAGGATACTGGAGATCTCTTCCAAGGTAGGTTCCAAGATATAATCTAGAAACATAAAGACTCACAGCTGAGGGTCGTAGAACTGTAGCAAGGAGTGGAGGCTGTCCCTCTGATCAACTGTAGGCTTATTCACATATTCCAATATCCTTCCATACTCTCTTCTGAAGTCATCCCGGACCTTGTCATTCATCAAACTGATCATCTTTTGAATAATTTCAGTTTCTGGTTGCGGGAAAGTGTAATGAACATTCTTCTTTCTTGGAGTTTCCATCTTGAAGTAGCAATACGACCGGGAATCGGGAGTAATATGAATCCTGAGAATAAAAAGAACACATATGATTAATGATGTCATGATGCTTATGCAAGGCAAGGCATGTGATCAGTGATGTGTCAGTGTAGTGTCAATCATATGAGCAAGTGTCTGTGCAGGGTCACAACATCCACACATTACAATAATCATCTCTCTGATCAAAGGTTCAAATCTTTGAATCAATGTGTAACAGAACATATCACAATACTGAATCATGCTGGCACAGTGGGTGTGTTGAAGGTCTTAAGGTTCCTGAAAACCTGTAAACCCCTCCTATCTCACAGGTGTGCTACTCGGGTCAACGTCACGAACTCTCAAAGCCGAATAGCAATAATACGTTCATCATTTCCGAGAAATGGCTCATGAGCAAATCAGGGAATCGGTTTGGAATTATATACTACTCAGGGAGGTCTCAATTGAGTCCAAGGAAACAAGCATCCTTCATAAGTCCCCAGCCTCAAGCACTAAAATGAGAAACAATTGTACATTCAGCCCTTGGGATACAATACTATCGTCATACGAACAATTTGCTTTAACTGGATTCCAATGAGAGAACCAGACCATCCTATGCGAGTTCCCAGTGGGCCCTCGGATGCGAGTTGGTTTGCCAACAAATGTGGTATGCCACTTTCATCACTGGAGAGGGATGTTTCTACAAAGGTCCTCGATGATCGGTCCCCAGATGCACATAACTATCAAGGTGGTATATTGCCCCAGAAATATTATGGTATCAATATATTCCCAAGACGGTCACAAGTCTGGGTGTGGAAATCACTACTACCAACATAGAAATATGCCATGAAGCCAAAGTGGAACCACTCTAATTCCTAGGGTGCACTCGAGCCCTGGTTACGAGCTCATGTCACAGTAACCCCATCCCGCAGAAAAAACCAAACCAGCACATACAATATATATGATGCATGTGAAAATAAATACTGAAAGAGGTAAATAAATGCTGTAAAATAAAAACTGTAAATGAAAACAGTAAATAAACACACATCAACACACACATAAACACCCAAAGAAACAAAAGCAAACATGCATTAGGATTGACTCTACGAGGGAAACCAGAGATTCTGGGTTTGATCCCCTGCAGAGTCGCCAGTTGTCGCTCCCGGGATTTTCATCCTAGTACAAACGGGAAAGTGGCGCAGAAAGGGTAAAGTCGCCAGCCAGGCATTTTTATTCCGAATGAATGGGAAAGGTAATGCTGCACAAACCAAAGAGAAAGGGAAAGGACAAGGTCCTGCGAACCATAGATCTGGGTTCGGGAGTCAGTTACGAACTGGGAAGGTATTAGCACCCCCGACCGTCCTCCGTACCCGACAGGATCCACGCTTGTTTGTCTGTTTCAAAGGGTGAGAAATAAGATGTTGCTGAATAAAAACCGCTAACTGGAAATGGTATGAGAGAGGGAACTATAAAAGAAAACGAAAAGATACAGGACAAATGTAGGGAAAATAAAGAGTGTGCTCAAACGGGCCCTACCCCGCTGCCTATGTACCTCATCGGGAAAATGAGGATCAGAGTCGACGTAGTTCTCCTAACTAAAGGCGGGAACTATTTGTTTGTGTTTTTATGCGCTAGAACTGCGTATGTCTATGCTCAGGTGTTGCATGCTCGCCTTGAACGAGTGCGTTTACCGTCTTGCATACGAGACAAGTCGTCGCAAGTTCGCGTTAAGAGTGAGTGAGATGAGAAAAGAAATTCCCGAAGGAAAAGCCGCTTATTGTTGGTTGTTTTTTCTTTTAGAGAAGTGTTTTGATTTTTTTTGTTTGTGAAAGTAGCCTCACGATTAGACTTGTACATCATGCAAAACAAACCCATACTATTCCAAGATGGAATGAATATGAATCCTCCATGGAATTAGTCTCTACATCTAAGACTACTTCAACCTTTATTAAAGTGTTTTTTTAGCTTTTCTTTATGAGATGGGAAAGAAAAATCAAAGCGAACCAAAGGCAAAAAGTCTAAGGGGAAGACTAAAATCCTAGTGTTATAATACATGGATGAACCTAGGTAAGTGTGGTTTCTATCCTAATGAGAAGGAAAGGAGAAACAAAGAAAATAGAATTCAACTTACTTCTTAATGAAGTTAAGTTGATCCTACAAGGGATTAACATGAAGTTATGAAAATCTAACAAACACAAGTATGAAAGGTAATGAAAAAATGCAAATTAAATGAATAAATAAGTAAAAGAATAAGTCGTGAAGAACTTACCTTAACCTCCCTACAAAAAAAAGGTTAGTGTTGCATATTATTAAAAATAATAAGGCAAACAAAGTACCAATTAAATCCTAATGATCCTAGGACCGAGACTAGACTCAATCTTAAGCCTAAAGGGCACTAAAAATGAGACAATGCAAAATTCCAGCAACTACTACAACACTCATGACACCAACTGCTACTAAAACAGTGAAACAACACAAGACATCTTTTTACAGCCAACATCCAGCATGCAAAACAGGTATAAAAATGTCACAAACAACATGCAAAGACCTACATTTTACAGCTACTGCATTGAGAAACAGATGTGAAAAACATGGCAGATTTTATTATTTTCACTTTTTATGCACGAAATGAATGCCAAATAATGCAAATACATCATAAAACATTATTTACAAACATCACAAGTATGGTGCAAACATGTGAGAATTGATTAATATGAACATGAATATTTTTATGGATGCTTACGAACAAAATGCACACAAAAGCAACAACAACAATTATGTATTTTGAGTTTCATTCACATATACATATGAACATGAATTACACACATGTACCAACAAAGATCAACAAGTAAACATGCAATTGATGCAAAACATATTATTGAACTATAAGCAAAGATGCAAACAAAATGCAAAAGTATGCACACTTGTATTTATGCATTTTCAAGAACTCATGGCATAGCACTTACACAATTTGGAAGCATGCATAGATCATGAATATGATGCAAAACAAAATATGAACATTCATTTATGCTAATGGATGCATTAAAACATGGCATAACAATGTACAAAAGGTACCACATGCATTAATGGACAATCAAGCACACAATATGCAAAAGTAACGAAACGCGTGTCGAAACGACTCGAAACGATGAAATCACATACTGAAAATGGACCTAAAAATTCTCTAAAATCAATGCCTAAACATATATGAAGTTTAAAGGAACAAAGAAACATGAATAAGCCATAAAACAAGCTGAAATTCTAGATTCAAACAGCGTTAACCAGTTAACGGTATAGGTTAACCAGTTAACGTACTCAAAACAACAACAAATTATCGTCAAATGCACGTGTTAACCGGTTAACCAAATGCGTTAACCGGTTAACACTGAACAGAATGTAAAAAATTGTTTTGAAATAAGTGCTTTTGGCCACAAACTCACTTCTAACAATCCCTAACACACACGTGAACATGCTAACACAAACTTTCTACCAAGAGGGAGCATTTTAACACTTATTAGGACCTAGATTATGATACAGATCTAGCTTCTAACAATCAAAATACACACATTGCAAACAAAGTGGAATTGAACTGTAAAACGCAATCGAAACGATAAACATGTGAAGAATGTCGTTGCAATGAGATGAAAAGAATAAGTTAAAGCATAAATGGTTTTGGATTAACAACCTACGAAGCGGAGGATTGCTTCGGTGAATGTTGCGATAAATCAGAGTGCGATCGAAGAAGAAAACTGAAGATCCACGAATGCAAAATAAATGCGATTCGTTCTTGACGCTTCTCGATTAATCACTTACAACGCTCCCAATCCAATCCAAAAACCAGTAGCAATTCTTCAATTATCCACAAATCAATGGAGGATGAAGGTTAAGCTTCAAGATCTCCAAGTTTCAATGTGAAACTTGAAGAGCTTTTCTTTGAAGCTTTGGTGAGTTTGTGAGGAAATGGGAGAATTGAGAGAAAAATGAGAGATTGAAGATGAAAAATGGTGAAAATGAATTGCCAACCCTTTGCTTTGGGATGATTAGGGTTTATATAGGGGCTAGGCTTGGAGCTAGGTTTAGGAATGGAGTTTGGTTTTGGTTTGGGATTAGGGTATGAGTTAGTTAAAAGTGGTTAGGACTAGAGAATATTACTTGGAATATTCCTTGGAATAATCTAGAAGGTGGTAGAAACATCCAAGGGAAATGAGGTGGAATTGAAGTGGAAATATGAGAGAAAAAAGAATGGAAGGAAATGTGGAGGGAAATGATGAACACACCCATTTTTCAAATGATTTTCCCAAAATTCGCCACTGTTAACCGGTTAACGGAGCTAAAACTCCAATTCTTCATTTTCTTGATGAATATCTCAGGGAATTTCCTTGAATACATTTTTGTAGTGATTTTTTTCTCTTGAGCTCCAAGATTGACAAGCCTAACCCAATCACATGCCTTATGCGCATGCCAATGCTCATGATTTATTATTATTTTGAATGCGATGGAATGCTCAGATGATCATGTGAAATGAAGAAGCATAAGCCACTTGAGGTTGGTAATAAATTAAGAGGGTAAATTTTGAGGTATTACACAAATTTGGATGGTTTTAGTAATTAATTTGGATTTTTGATTCCAAGCTGTCCCGAAAGACATTGTTTTGGTTTAAGGGATCGAAGAGTAATTTTCTCCAATAGGTGTGAAACTAATATTTTGTGTGTGATTAAACATTGGAATATATGACACTTTGATTATCCTTAGTAATTTTTTACATAATTTTTTATGTCATTTTGAATCCACTTTGTGAGGTTGTTTTTCTACGATCACGCCTTGTTATCTTGCTCATTGAGTGAATTGTTTTGACATTTTGGTGCATAATTTTGTGAATTACTTTTAGTAATTTTAAGCTACTAACTTCACCCTGTTAGGGTATTAATTTCAAAATTTTGTGAACCATTTTTCTATTTTACCATGATTCTTACATCACAGGTCCATTGTGTGATTACTTGCCTCAAGCTATAGACTTTATGAGGGGATTTATGCCAGTATTTTAGGTTATATTTGCTCATATATTATAGGTCTATTTTAAGCCTCAATTTCAATTATATATCACTTTTTGAACCATCTTCATTTGGTTTGTTTTTGTGTTTCAAAGTGCATCCTTATTTGAACTAGTTTGACTTTAAACTTGTTTCTCTTCTTTCCTAATGGTTAACATGACTTGTGTATGAATCATAAATGTCTATTCATGCATTCAAATTGCATCTCATACTTTATATGATACTGAACCATAATCATCTCATGCATATTCACATGTCATTCATCTTTAACTTGCCTCATTAATGATCTTATGTGATACTTGCTCCACTTCTTCTCACTTCTTCGTCTTACTTCATATGCTTAAACCATTGCATCCATGATGATATGTTCACCCATCCACATTCATAAGCATTCACTACAGACTTTGGATGATAATTTGTGCATTCATTCATCTTTATATGCCATATGCACTCAGACTTCATCCATGAACCCTAATTTGCATTTATGTGAGCTTATGTGAACCTTTTGTGCATAGTATGACACAGTTTAACCTTTTGAGGTACCCTGGCATATTTAGAGACCTATTACATCTAGATAATTACTTTGGAAGTCATTTAACCCTTAGTAACTTTCACCCTTAAACTTAGGCTTTATTTGAACACTAGTTTCACTCTAGGAGGTTTGATGCCTAATGGTCTTCTTTTTTTCTTATTTTTTTATTTCATATTCAATTGTTTAAATAACCTTTGCTTGTAGGGGCTAATGGTAATTTAAGTGTGTGTATGTGCTTCCACACATAGCTCTTCTCTTATCTCTTCAAAGCTTTCTTTTATGTGATTGTGACAAACATTTTATGCTTCTTTGGAATTTCACTTCTCTTCATCCCTTTGAGTCCTTATCTTATCTTTGATCTTTGAAGTGAGTTATGTTACCTCTTCCTCTCTTATTCTATCTTATTTTAGGATTAGAATACCACACTTAATACTTAAGATCTCCAAGAATAAAAACATTATGGCGAGTCTTAGTTTTCCCATTTAGTTTTACCTTTGTTTCCTTGAGTCTTCTCATCTCATCTCAAAACAATTCAAAAACACCTAATAAAGGTTGATATCTCATCATGTGCCAATAGCCTTATACCATGTGGTACTTGCATTCATCCCATCTCGGGGTGAGTTCTAAGTCATCTAGCATGTTGAACAAGTCTTAGCATGAAGTTGTATCACAAAAAAAGTCAAAAACACTTCTTCATTATAAAACAACAAAAATACTTAATAAAGGAAGTAGGTTAGTGTGCTTAAGCCTTGAACATTAGAAATAAGTTTGAGGATCTCCTTCATACTTAGTATGCTTCATTGTCATTCCATCCCGGGGTGATGTATGATGTACATACTCCATTGTAAGAGACTTTAGTACACTTTCTTACGCGAAGCACTCAAATAAAAAAACCTCTTAAAATACAACAAACAGACAACACGTTTTCTCTCTGCTCACCTCATGCTCCTTTGCAAACTCTTTGACTTGTGACTTTAGTTCAATAACAAGACGATAATACACTCGATTCAGTGAGCCTGCATCACCTGAGTTAGAACTTTGACAACGTCATCATAAAAAACACAAAAAAAAATTTCATCCATAGTTAGGGGAACTATAGTGCTCTGATTCTCATTCCCGATGAGATACATAAACAATGGGGTAGGGCCCATTTGAGCATAATTCTTTTTTCCCTACATTGTTCTCATTTTCTTTTTGTTCCCATTATTTCTCCAGTTCTAGTTTAGTATCAGATCACGATACCCTTTGAGCAATACAAGCAAGCGTGGATCCCGTCGAGTACGACATACGTGATGGGGTGTTTATACCTTCCATTCACGTAACCGACTCTCTTACCCATTTTCTCTAGGTCCCAAGACCTCGTTCTTTCCTTTCCCCTAGGTTTGTGCAACATTACCTTTCCCTTTCCTTGGGATAAAAATGCCTGGATGACGACTCTTCTTATTTTTCTACGCCACTGCTTGGGAAAGTAGAACTCTTGCTGGTCTCTCCCTATTTGCGAGTCACTCCTAGAGCTTGTGTGTTTACAGTTCATTGGGTGTTTTAGATTTATGCTTTCAGCTGATTTAATTTACATGCTTCATTTATAGCTTACTGCATTTACGTTATTGTTGCATATTATTTTATGGTTGTACTGGTTCCATTTGGCAGGATGGGTCGTTTTGAGAGATATGCCCAATACCCATGCTTGAGTATATACACAAGTTTTAGAGTGGAAGTCATGTACTCTTGAGTGACGCTTGGCATGTGTAGTGGAATGAAACCCACACCCAGAGGAGATTTTATTAGGCATGCATTCGTCCTGTATATCTCTACAGTATACTTGGCATTCCCTTGAGAATTGTTTGACTCCGGTGACCAATCATTGAGGACCTTGGTGGAAACACCCCTCTCCAGTGGTGATAGCGGAATACCACATTTGTTGGCAAACCCACTCGCACCAGAGGGCCCACTGGGAACTCTCATATGATGACCTTGTTTGTAGGAATCAGTGGAGACCTCCTCGTTTAGTGTATAATACCAATCCGGAAATGGTTATTGTATTATCGCTTCTCGACATGAGTGTTAGAGAAGCTGGCCCTTATTATTACCCGTAAGATGGGGGATTGTTTACAGGTTTGCAGGAACCCTGACCTTCTACATACCCACTTCATATGATTGTCCTTTGAGTATTGATCTGATTCCATTCAGATATTGGTGTTCTTAGTTTGGGTTCTGTACAAAGTTGTTCTTATTGATATGGTTATATACATACACTTGGCTCACAGTCCTACACAGACATGACAAATTTATGGAAAGCGTGACCATTTACCTACTGGGATCTTCCGGTTTTTTGGTTTTCTTATTGGACCTTTGATCCTGCATACTTGACCGGTTATTGTTCGGTTCAACATAATATTATTCAGGATATTTATGGAAGCTTTGATCACATGTTTGTACATATGTAACATCATAGCATTTAAACACACATGTTCTGTTATTTCCAAGGATCTTATATTTGAATCTTGCTATTGAGCATTTTCCCCCTTTTCTTGAGGATTATTCTGTACAAAACTTGAATCATAGTAGATAGATTCCCTGGAAATAACCAAACATGGCATTTTCATACATTCATGCATTCATAACAGGTACTCGAATATGAGGATGTTTATTTCTGACTGGGTATTCTCTAGAGAACGGACGACTTGAATCTTCCAACAGCTCAACTTGTGACAATCAGGGGATAGCTATGGAACAACTTTGTGTAGATGTGGCTGAAATGAAAATCCAATTGGGGTATTTTATGGCGGAGGTGCAAGTTTTATCTTATGATTAGAAGCTGCTGAAATAGGAAGTCAATCAGATGAAGACTCAGATGAGCCTGGTTAGGGAAATCCTAAATGCGATATTAAGGAAACAAAGCAATCAACATCCCTAGTGAAGGGAACTACGTCGCTCTGATTCTTCATTAGTCATTGGAGATACATAGGCAGGAGATTGCGCAAGATCTTTGTGAGCAACATTATCTATTAACCTTATTTATCAACCTCTTTCCTCTAGGCATCTCTTGTCAGCATCCAGCTCCAGCTCCCCAAGAGAGGCCTTGGGGCAGAGCATATGGGAAAAGGCCAAAACAACTTGAGAAGAAGTTTGATCCTATTCTGTTGCCGTACATGCAACAGGTTTCCTCATTTTCTCAAATTCAAACTGTTTGAGCTAGCCGCATCAAGACCATCTCCGACAAAGCTTCATTTGGGGTTTCAATGCCAAATGCCAGGAAAAATGGGAATGTAGAACCAAACCAGTAATATAATGAACATCCAAATTGCTGACTGCTGAAAGTCACCGAGAGCAATAAGTCCAGACGCAGACAGGCCTCCTCAACAATGGAAACCACGATGTGAATTCTAGAAGCAAGTACCAGTCATGGGCATTTAGACATACAATTAAGAATTGCAATGTGTTCAAGCACAAGGTGCAAAATTTGATCGACTCAAAGGTCATTATACCAGACAGTTTTCCCATATATTGGAATCTCCTTATCAGATTGAGCACCCAATTTGCAAAGACATCTTCATAAATAATAAGTCCAGATGGAGTCAGGTCTCCTTAATGATGGCAATGTTCAGCTTCTTTTCTTCAATCTTATTTGTAGCTTTTATTGTTTGTCTAAACATTTGTTTGCATGCATGAAACTTGTTTGTTTTAGAATGATAATCATAGTAAAACGCACATGTTTTTCTTGAAGAAATCCATTCGTATTCACTCATAATTTTGTGTATAGGCATTGCAATACCAACTTCCGTGCTTAAACTCTTGAGGGAGGATGATGAAGTGAAAACACAAAAATCTCTAATTGCGTGCTTTTGAATAAGACCCTGTTGACGATGTACATTCATTGTTTCAAATACCAAACACTAGAGATATAAAGGAGATAGACCATCGCTAACCCATTTGAGACTTGAAGTAGGAGTTTCTTTTCGCATTGAAAAAACCCTAACACTTGACCCAGGGGCAAGGTAGACGTCAGTTAGTTTGACCGAGCATTCAAATTTTAAAAGGAGTGCGCATCTGAGGATCCATTACCTTTCATGGTAGCACATCAAGGGGTCAAAAGATCGGAAACCACAATGGTTATCCCTCATCAACTGAAAAATGAGACAGTCACAACCCTTTCAAACAAGTCAGACAAACCGGTGCCACACGATTTGTTCAAAAAAAAAAGAGAATCAAAAGAAAATAAAAGAAAATCCCACTAAGTTAAAACTTGAAAACAAGTGACTTGGGAAAAAGTTAGGGCATCCCGCAGGACTTTAAAGGCAAAAGATTCAAAAGAACCAGTCCAGGCAAAAATTAGGGATAAGCAAAATAATGAAAAAGTGAAATGCGAAAAGGATTGCCTAAGAAAAATCCTTAATAAAAAAAAGGCGTGTGACACAAACACAAAAGACAAAGGGGTGATTGTAAATACAACAACCTGATTGGTGCTTAAACCGTTAGCATCATTGGATTCTCAACCATCACAAAACCCTTTTGAAAGGAGAGCGCTTGTGCCAAATTAGCTGAACATATGACTAGAGAACATAATGAAGAGTGGGTGGGTACAAATAAACTTTGAGTCATAAATCCTTTTTTCTAAAACCGTGAACTAGGACACGATACATCCCTAAAAAGTCCTAATTTAAATAGAGTTATTTGGAGAGCATACTACCACGAGACATTGTTCCTGACTCCTATAAGTTGTGCTAAAAGATCTTTGTTGGTGTTGCATGTGCATGCTTTCTTTCATTCAAAATCAATGTCGTATTTGAACCGGTGATTTGCTCACAAAGGTTTGCGGCATATTTTCAATAAAAACTTCAAGATTAACATGTGTGTTGCATTAGAATTTTCATTCTCAGAATAAACATTTTCTGCTTGCATACTTTGTTTGACATCAAAGAAGCTTACATATGGAACCTCAGTCCAGAAGCTTAATCTTGCCAAGTTGAGAAGTCTGAAAATTTCAAAGGACAATCATACCAAGGAGCAATTTTCCAAGAAACTCTGTTAAGCGGAAGTTCTCCCAACAAGTTGTGTTAAGTTGTGGCTGATGTGGGCTAGTCACGTCAGCTTTTCTCTTCAAAGCTCAACAAATTTGGGGTAGTCATCTCAAGAAATCTCGCCAAACTAGGGCAATCACTTCGAGATTTAAATCTCTCCAAAGGAAATTAGTTTGGGTATCCACTCAAAGATCAGTTAATCAGGGGTAAAGTCATTTCAAGGCTCGTACTAGGGCAGGCCACCCCAAGAGCACGAGAAGTCAATTTCTCCAAAAGACGGTCAATCAAAAGCACCTATCCAGGGTTCATAATACTGGGGAAGAATATCTCACGGTGGTATGAGGTTTTTCATGAATCCTTGTGGGGAAAATCCTTTCACAGACCATGCAGTATGGGATAGTTACTTCGTGATCCATTGAATCTCTCCAAGAGTTTGAAGAAACTGAGGCATTGTGGATGCTAGGTTTTCTGTAAAATCCTTTTGAGAAAAATTCTTCTAGTAGACCTAGTTGGTCTGGTGTAAGTTGAGAAGTGAAAGAACCGTTGTTCAATCATGATGATCAGTATGTGGTCGATCGGCCCAAAACACTTGAAACAAAATTCATCTCCTGCACAAGGCATCATGGGGTCTTTTTCCTGAGCAAAACTCAATGGGTTTCCTTTCTCCAACAGGTCTCAGTGGAGTACCTTTCTCCGACAGAGCAATGGAAGGATGATATCCCCAAGTAGAGGGTCATCCTCCAGCAAAGAGGCATTTCTTAAAAGTGTCTTCTTATCCCCAACTGTACATGAGGATTATTTATTCCCTAGCAGTGGTGAAAGTAGTGAGACGTCAGATGGTTTTCCTTCTTGCACGGTGTTGTTCGCAGTCTTCCCCAACAAAGGTCTAATCTTCATTGGCATCACTCCCCAACTGAGGACTTTGTGCCTGAGTGAGCCCCAACAGAATTTTTCCTCAGCAAAGTATCAACAAATCGTTTCCTCATCAAGGTCAGAAGGTTGTCAATTCCCCAACGGAATTCTACGAGTGACGTTCTTCCCTAAATAAGTTCCTGTTAGGGGATACCTTACCCAACAAGGTAATCACTCTTCAACCTCTCAAAGTCCAATTTATTTTTGGTAGTTGTGGAAATTCATAGCCGATATATCAGTAACACTCTCCCCAGCAGAGATATTATCCCCACCGGGAGTCCTAAAATCAGATCGGTGATTTTCCTCCCCAATGTAGTCGCTCGAATTACATGTTACCCTCTCATAAGAAGATCTCATTTGAATTTAGTAATCACCGTTACATTTTCATCCTCTAAAGCATATCATTTCCATCATTATGGAGCATTACGCTAGGGAATAATTCAAACATATGACCAAGTTTGAAGTTACCCAATGATATTTGATTCGACTAGTATTTGGTCAACTTCGACATGTTTGTCTTAACATTTTTAGGACTTAGTATATTTTGGAAAATGTTGAAGAGCAGATGACTTCAACTACGACCACTCACCAAAGAATAAGACCAAGTAACTGTCAGTTGAAGATATTTTGACATTGAAGACACATCGGAGTAAACCAATAACCCTAAGACCACTTAAAAGGATTTGTGTTGAAAAGCCACAACTGTCAAAAATAGTTATATATTCACTAATATATATAGATAGTCCCTATGTAAGGATTAGATGTGACAAATCACATGCAAAAAATGTTATACCCACGTCAAAGAAAGAAACAAGTTTATGAGGCAATGTATGATCTAGTACACCATCTTTATCCATTTAAATTGAAATCATTTACATCATTTCTTAAGCATTTACTTTACTTTTATTGTCCTTACATTATTTTACTACAATTATTATTTCTGACTCGATCAATACCATTATTTATTTCACAATTTATTTGTCGAATTTTTGAACATTCAAAAACTACTTGTAAAATTTACGCATAAAATATAGTCTTTAACATTAGGGTGTTTCTAATACTCTTCTGTTTTTTATCTATGATGATACCTACAGTTGTCATTATGTTTAAACCGTCTAATAAATTTTATAGATGTTCTTAGTTTAATTGCATTGACAATGTTAGAATACAAAAATTGTTATTTTTATCTTATTCTTGGTTTGGTTGTGAATACAAATTCATGCCTAAATATCCAAATCGGTCATTTAAATTATAGGTTTTTTCCAGCAAAATGTTTTTATCATTAATGTAATAACACTAGATGTATTTTACTCTTATTATGTATAATGTAATTTATCATTGATGCAATATTAATATTAAATATACTATTTGTAAACACCCCAAATTTGCCCTCACCCATTCACATCATGGCTTGTGATTATCTCATATGCATAAACACAATCATATCATCTCATATCTCATTTTTGAGTCACTGCATAGTTTCTAAGTCATCTGCACCTAGGGTTTGTGATCTGAGCAATCCAAGAGCTTCTTGAGCCACTCCAAAGGTCACTAATCACTTCAAAGGGATCCATGTGTGTTCTTATATCATATTACATCCTTTCAAAGTCAAGAATGCCAAAGAATCACAAGAACTGGGATTGGTATGGATGCAGAGCCAGGTTTGACTGCACAGTTGACCTAAAATTAGGGTTTTGGTTTCAGAGGCCATAACCCCAAATTTTTTGGTCATTCTTGTTTCCATTGGTCTCTATATGGTATAGGGAGTATGCATATCAATTTTCATGAAGAAATTCCATGGGGAAGTCATCTGATCAAGAGTTGACTTTCTGGACAAGTCAGTGCAAAACCAGGGCATCTGAGGCCCTCAATGACCCAACCAAGGGGTGATCTTCATCATTTTGAGTGTATATGATCTTTATTTGATCATGGAAGAAGGTTGAAGTTCACAAAATTCAAGAATTACAAGTTTTTGCAAAGTTGACTTTTTAGGGCATGGTTGACTTTTGAAGAATATGTCATTTTATGCCACTTTTTCAAGCCTTACTTTTTGATCCAAAGATGCTTCAAATGGAAAAACTTTGGTCATGAAAGTTGCAGAATACATCTTTCCCTTTTCAAAAAGTACAAGAACATGATCTAATTCATTTTGGATCAAAAGTTATGGTGTGACAAAGTTGGCAAAAATCACTAATTTTCAAGATATGCACCAATTGGAAAATTTGCAAAATCATGTATCAAGGCCATTTGTGACTTCTAGTTCACATCAAACCAATGCACAAACATTCTATGTGACCTAAAAATCAGATTTGAACCAAAAGATCACATGTTCATGGTTGGCAAAGTAAGAGATTTTCATGAAGTTTCAAAAGTGATCAACTTGCAAAACCATCATCACACTTTCACCAACTTGCTGCATTGGCTATTGGACCTTCCTAGCACCTCTCACACACCATGCTGCGCCAGCCCCCATGCTTGTACTAGCCTAGAACCAAGCCCATGCTTTCCTTACACAAGAGTGGACTTTTTGCAAAAGGTAACTTACCTATCACAGCAGGCCAGGTCACATCATCTGACCAATTGGAGTTGTTTATACTATCCATTTGCTAGCCATTTCACATAAGGAGCAAGGCTGAAACACACAAGAACATCACATTCCCATTTTCACTCCCTCAAGCAAAAGCCTTCGAATCTCTCTCCACAATTCACAAACACAAGAACCAATTCCACTGATCAACTCACCTTGCTTCATTGAGCCAAAACCAGCAAGACTTAGGCCTAAACCAAGCAAGAACACCATTTCTCCATTTTCACTCCCAAGAGCAAAACCATTCGAAACTCACTCCACAGGCCATAAACACTCAAACAAACTCCACAAACCTTCTCCACTCATCATCCTGATCACAAAGAACCCTTCACCAGTGCCAGAAACAGCCTGAATTGTAAACACGATTCACACCTGAGCTTGAACAGAACTTGTTCAATCTCTCAAACCAGCCAACATAAACTCCTTCTAAGCATTCAAGGATCATCAGGGGACCAAGTAGAGTGGATTGCATCAAAGAGAGAGGTCAGAAAGTTGCAAGAGTGAAAGCTTCGAAACTCAGGTAGCTCAAGAACTTTTTTTCCAGAAATGGATTTTTAAGTTCTAAAGTTGTTCTCCATGCTTCACTGATTGCTCTGATATCTTTAGTTTTGAAAATGGTGGAGAGATGAGAGTTTAATTTGCTTCTGAAAGTTTTGCCCTAAAATCTTCTTTGTTTCGATTCATGAGATTGATGAAATATAAATGAGTTTTAGCTTGGGGTTTTGATTCAGTAAGTTATGGGGATCATTTCCATGTTTTTAGATTTCATTTTAGTTGCGTTTTGAGAGTTTTAGGAATTTTCAGGTGGGGTTCCCACCGGAGAAGACGACCGGAGGTCTTCTCCGGCCACCTGAAAATCATTAGGGTTTTATTCCTGTAATTAAGGCAGTTTGAATCTGGAGCGTTGGATGCCTTGACTCTGTTGACTTCGCGCGCGTGTGAATGGTCCTGATGCACTCATTAAACCCTAACCTCAATTAATTAATTCATAAATCAGGATTAACCAAGTTTGAATTTCAGCCTTTGATCTGCGCGCGCAGTCAACAAATCTTTCCCCAGAATGAATCCTGGCCCTCCATTGCGCATACTTCAGTTTATTTTGATTTTTATTTCATTTATTTTCATTTATTTTCTACAATTTATTTAAAATAGTAAAAATTGTTTAAAAATTATGAAACTTTTTGTCAAGAGTTTCATTAATTTTTAAAATACAAAAATATTTTTATTTTCATTTTTAGCATTTAAAAAGTATTTTTAAATATTTAAAAGTTTATTTTTAATTGATTAATGAAAATTAATTTATTAAAAATACTTTTTGGTATTTAAAAATTACAAAAAAATTCATGAAATGTTCTAAGACATTTAGAAACATTGTCCAACCTTCAAACCAAATTTATTTTTTGATCTTGATGCATTTTGAGAATTTTTCATTGATTTAAAATCATTTTTATGCATTAATTTGATCCAAAGTTCCAAAAATCATTTCTGCCTATCCATGAGGAGTTGGACATTGATTCTTTTTGCATTGCATTGTGTTTAGCATGTAGTTTGTGAGATTAAATGGCCATGATTTGATCTTTCATTTTCAATTTGTTTGATAATTTTCTTGTTTAGGAACCCTAAAACCCTAGAAATCTTAAGAAAACCATAACTTGAAATTGGTTAGGAGTTGAAACCTCTCCTTTGGGCATTGGTTTAGTATAGGATTAGGGGTCCTTTGAGTGCATTTTCAATTTTTTATAATGTTGTTTGCTTCTGATTTTGGTTTGTGCTTGATGTATTGTTCATAAACCCTAATTTGGGCTTCCATATGCATCCATCTTGCATTCTCTTGCATAGTATGACTTGCCATGACATTTCAAGCATCCATTTGATTCATTTGACATCATAAGACATATTGAAAGCATGTTTGATCATTGCATCATGTGTTTGCCATGTTGTATGCCATGTGCACTTCATAACTTTTCATGTATGTCCATGGTTCCTAACTTGTTTCATTTGCATTCATGAACTTGTATGATCATCTCCATGTGCTGCCTCATGTTTGTAGCATCTCATAGCATCATTAGCATCATGTATATGCTTCTGGTTTTGTTTCTCATCATGACATCTCATCCCATTTTGCATTGCATTGCATTTCTTTCCTAACCTTTCAGGTGGTAAGTAATTCTGAGAAGTGGATTTGCCTTCACTTCTCATACTTTTCTTATCATCTCTCTTGCATCCATGCTGCATTCTTATATGTGTTTGAGTTTGAGCTTGCTCATTCTTCTTCTCCCCACTTCCTTTCTTCAAGTGACTTGACTTCTTAAATGAAGCAAGTTGCTTTGCTTCTCTTGATCCTTTCATCTGCTTCCTGGTGGTTCCATTGAAGACTTCTCTTGAAAACTTCACAAACCTTAGGAACAACCAAGCATGACAATGATTAGGGTTTTGATTAGTCTCCCCTCATAGTTTTACCTTTGTGTCTCTTTTGAGTCTTCTCTTCTCATCTCATAATCAGGGACTAAACCCTAAAGGCTTTAGGGCTTTGTGATTAAGCTTATGCCTGCATCCTTCTCTTAGGATGGAGTGTATAACTTTAATCCTAAGTGTTAAACCCTTAATGTGTTTAAATCTCTTAATCAATTCACTTAATAAGTATCAAGACATCATACTTGTAACTTGGGCCTTGCATTAGGGTTCTAATTCTTCCTTAATTGGTTAAGAAGGACTAACCCTAGTGTTAATGGACAAGTCCCCCTCAAGTTGTCTTACAAATCATAAAAAACACTTCATCATCATATCATTAAATAAAATCCACTTAATCAAAGGCTTGTTTTGTCATGAGTTTAATCCTTAATCATGGATTAAGTTGAGGAGCTTTCCTTAGCTTAAACATTCTCATCTATTATCCTTCTATTAGGATGGTGTAATGAGTCTGTTAAATCCCTGATTATGGCTTAACCTCATTACTTAACACTAAACACAAACACCAAAAACATCTAAATAATCACAAGTAGGTTAATGATCTTAATCCTACACCAAAGGTGTTTAAGTGTGAGAATCTGACTTCACACTTAAGGTACTCTCATTACCCCTAATCAGAGGGAAGATGTGATGAGTTTACTAAATCCATTGGTTTAGGCTTAAGCTCATTAACTTATGACAAACTTTCAAAAGCAATAAAAGACTGAAAACACAAAAACAAACAATAATCGTCTCCTTCGGGATTCTTTTCTCATCTCATTCACTCATAACCGAGAACTTGCTTCTTCCGTTTAATGCAAGACAGTTTGCACCTGAGCCAGACAGGTCATACACTTGAGCATAGACAAGTAAGCAGTTCACAAGTCAATTCATCTTTCAGTCTCTTTGGGTCGAACTACGGTGTTCTGACTTCCTCATTGCACGAGAGGATACGTAGGCATAACTTAGCAGTTATCGAACAAAAGTCTCTGTACATTCCCCCTCCTTCAAGCTTCATTCTTATTAGCCTCATGATCTTGAGCATTTCACTCTTATCCTTACACTGACACTGTATATATCACACTTCACTTCTTTTACACTGACACCTGTACATCCTTTTCCAGCTATTTTATACACAAATTGCACTGACACTACCCCTTTAAAACACAAATCTCCTAAGCGTGGATCCCGTCGAGTATGGCGGACAATCTGGGTGCTAATACCTTCCCAGGTTGTAACCAACCCCCTTTCTCAGTCTCTCTGGTTCGCAACCGTCTTATCCATCTTTTTCTAGGTCTATGCAGCATTACCTTTTCCTCCGGGATAAAAAATGCCTAGCTGGCGACTCTTTTCTTTTCCAGTGAGTCCACTGCCGTGTGTTCTCATTGTCCTTTTCGCCGACCGTTCGCGTCTATACCTTTATCTGGGGCCAAGTCCCACTTATCGGGAGCGACAGCTTGGCGACTCTGCTGGGGATTCTTATATTGCAACCAGGGCTTCTGGTTCTTTTTGTGGGTTCCTCCTAGCGCTTGATTGATTTGTGTTTACTGGGGTGTTATGTGTTTATTTGTGTTTGTATATGTTTTATTTTTGCTTTATGTACAGTTTGTTTTATTACTTTCTTTACTGCTTTACATATATCATACTGTCATGCTGTCTGGCTGGATCTGGTTTTGCTTTGGTGGGTGGGTGTTCTATTGAGAGTTAAGGTCCTATACCTGGGACCTGAGTGACACCTAGGCTAGAGTGAATCATATTCTTTCCCATTCCATCTCGGTCTGGTGCGGGAATATGAAACACGGTTCAGATATGGGTTTCTTCTTGAGAACTCTGTGTTGCAGATTTCCTGCAATGCTAGGGCTATCTGGGAAGCCTGCTAAGTCTGGATGACCTTTTAGTATTGACCTTCAGAAACTGAGGTGAATTAGAGGAGGAACTTTTATGGTTATTGTAAACACTGTACCTCCGGGTTAGAAGTGTTTACACTTCTCATAACTGATCCAAGTCTGAGGATCCTTGTTTTAGAACACCACCTGTGAGGGGGTTGGGCTGTTTACAGGTTTGCAGGTACCTTGACCTCAGAATACCCTGTTACTTTGATTTGATTAAGAATACTCCATGTTGGGACAGTTCTTGTGATTCTAAACCCTGGACATGTGGCTCTTTATTTGAGCCCCCCACCTTGGTTACTGGATTTATAGACCTCCATCTGGAATTCTTGAACATACTTGGACCTATATCAAGGCATTTGATCAGATCCAGCTCAGTCACAAACCCTTGCATATCATTTGCATACATAATCATTGCATCATTTTGACATTTGCTTATTTTTGTTTCAGGGTATCCACCTTCATTTCTGGTTTTGGTTTTGACCCCATCATCAGTATTGACCTATCTTCATCAGCATCTGTTTCAGTTATCAGCTATCTATTCCAGTCACCTGCACCAGCCAATCAGTGGCCCGTTCTTCAGTGTTATCATCAGCACCTGTCTCTACTCATCTTCAGCATCATGGCTCCTAAAAAGAGTAACATCACCTACCATTTCTTCCAGCCAGAGTTAGCTGACATCAGGAGGATTCAGACCCTGATCACTCCAGATCACATACCATTGTTCAGGGAACACTATGGAGATATACTTGATATGGTTATGGATCTGGACCCTTCACAGAGAAGCCTGATCCACACTTGCCTTCAATTTTATGATCCCCCACTGAGATGTTTCACTTTTCAGGACTTTCAGCTGGGCCCCTTGTTGGAAGAATACTCATCATTGGTTGGTATGCCTATCAGGGGTGGAGTCCCTTTCAACCCTGAGATGGTCTTTCCTGGTAATGAAGAGGTAGCAAAGGCTTTGCATCTAGAACCTGTTCTGATTGAGCAGCATATGAATTCTAAGGCTAGAATCCCTGGCTTCCATCTGGATTTCTTGATCTCTCAAGCTACCCTGAAAGCCTCTTTAGGAGAGTGGAAAGCTGTCTGTGCTTTATTGGCCCTGAGCATATATGGAATTGTATTGTTTGCGGATGAGCCTCGATTCATTAGCAAGAATGCAGTCCATCTTTTCATCCTGAAGAACCCAGTGCCCACTTTATTGGGGGATCTCTACTACTCAGTGCATCAGAGGAATGAAAAGCAGAGGGGAAGATTAGTAAGGTGCTGTGCTCCTTTGTTCCACACTTGGCTTCTCAAGCATTTGCCCAGGACAGATGCATTTTTGAATCCTCATCAACAGAGAAACTGGGCTAGAAGACTCACTACTCTAACTTCAGCCGATATCAGGTGGTGCACTCAAAGCACCAAAGGCAGGGATATCATCACCAGCTGTGGGCATTTTCCCAATGTGCCCCTAATAGGAGTTAAGGGTAGTATTAATTACAACCCTCTGCTGTTCAAAAGACAACTGGGCTATGCACTGGTCCACACTCCTAAGGCACAGGACTTGGTTGAGACTCTTTATTGTGAGAACAAGCCTAATCTGGCTATTGTTAGGCAGGCTGCCTGGGCTTGGGATCATGTTCAAACCAAGGGAGTAACCATTCTGGGGAAGTGCAACAATGTGGCATCAGCACAATATTATGAGTGGTCCCATGCCAGGGCTCAATTCTCTGGAATGCCCTTTACCATGGAGGAAATGCCCGAATCATCCTCAGCACCACCCCCTGCCACTGTCAGTTTGGAGGAGTTTGAGAGCTTGAAGGAAAGAAATGAGAAGTTAACTCAGGCTTTGCAGAAGACCCTCCGGGAGAGGAATGATGGTAGGTTGGATATTGAGAGGTTAGAGAAGTTGAGAGTGGAGCATCTGGCTAAGATTGAGAAGTCTGGGGACTATATCAAGAAGTCTAAGGTTGGAGAACAAATTCTGAAGGATGCTTGCAAGGAAGCCCAGTTCCAGAGAGCAAGGACAGACTTGTATCTGAAGGAGAGTCAGGCTAGGTGGGTCAGGATCACCGAAGCTCGTACTCTGGAGGACAAGAGAGTTCAAGACAAGATGGAGCAACTGGAAGCTAGTGCAAAAGTGCAGCAGGAAGCCCTGGCAGCAGCCCAGAGGGAGATATCAGAGCTGAGGATCAAAGCTGGAGTGAAGAGGTCAAAGGACCAAGGTTAGCACAAGAAGCTAACAGCAGCTGTTACGACCCGGAACCTCCTCATCAGGAATCTCACGGAGCGTCCAGCTGATCCTGTGACCGAAGCACTTCTCAAGGAAGTTCGTGAGGATGAGTTTGGTCTTGGTGTTTGACCATTTGCTTGTTGTTGCTTTCATTCCGTGTATTTTTCATTTTTCTTGTAATGTATTTTGACCCCTCCGAGGGCTTGTATTTGTAAAACAAACTATGTAACATTTGCCTTTTGTAATATATGTATTAGTTTGTTTCATCCGAGTTTCACTTCAAAAGCAGCATCAACAGCATCTTCAAGGGTCTGGAAGGGTCAAAACTGAATGCCAAGCCGGATACCTTGAAAACAAATAAGCATACTGCATTGCATGCTAACCCTTTTGTTTGTTTTGTAGGTTTTTGTTTTATTTCCACTAACTTTGTTGTGATGTTCAGGAACTATTGCTCGACGCCGGGTATTTCCCCTCAACCGTCCGCACCGTTATCCAACCCGTAACAACCTCCCGGGCATACAGATGGATCAGATGCAGCAGGACCTTACAGAGGTCAGGAACCAAATGACCAACGAGAGGTTGGAAATGAGGAACCAGATGACTCAGTTTATGGAAGTGATGAACAACATGGCTCAGAGCCAGGAAAGATTGAGGGTCATGGTGGAAAGGCAGAATCAAGAAGATCCACATATAGGAACTGTTGGCACAAGCAATAACGAGAGGGTCCAACCTCATGTCAATCCCCCAGTCTTTGGACCACACCTCCATCCTGAGGTCAACATCCCTGCAAATGTTCAAGGGACTGCCACTGCAGCCAGGGTACTGCAAGAAGACCCCCAAGAGGATCAATTCACAGTAATGGGTGCTGGGGAGGAAGCTTATGATAGAAGGCTGGATGAGATAGCTGAGAAATTAAGGTCCTTAGAGTCTCAAAACTCTTTGGGTTTCGATGTCATGGACATGGGCTTGGTAGACGGGGTCAGGATTCCCCATAAGTTCAAGCCTCCTTGTTTTGAAAAATATAACGGGACTTCATGCCCCCGGACTCATTTGCAATCATTTCTGGGAAGGCTGAAGGCTTATACTATGGATGAGAAGCTCTGGATGTTCTATTTCGAGGATAGCTTAACTGGAGCGTCAAGAGAATGGTACTCTCACTTGACAAGGGCAACTATCAGGTGTTGGAAGGACTTGGCAGAGGCCTTCATCAGACAGTATCAGTACAACTTAGACATGGCACCCAACAGGACCCTCCTAATGGGAATGTCACAGTCGTCAAGGGAAAGCTTCCGAGAATATGCCCAGAGATGGAGGCAATTGGCTGCTGCTGTTCAGCCACCTATGTCTGAAAGGGAAATGGCAGACATGTTTATGAACACCCTTCAGGGGACATATATTGACAGGTTGGCTGCTTTTTCTTCCACTAGCTTTGCAGATGTTGTCATAGCTGGGGAGAGAATTGAGAGCCTGTTAAAGATGGGCAAGATTTCTGACAATGGTGCCAGCTCGTCCAGCAATGCAAGGAAGCCTTTTGCAGGCCCGAGAAGAACTGGCGAGACCAATGCCATCCACACCAACAGGGGCAGACCTCCATATGTTCACAGGTCAGTGGCAGCAGTCACCATTCCCGCTCCAGCTCATCCTCAACCAGTTTATCAACCTCCGCAGCAAAACTATCAGCAACAACCTCAGTACCATCAACAAGCTCAGTATCCTCCGAGAAATTATGACAACACCAACAACAACAACCATCAAAGGCCCTTTCAGCAGAGGCCATCTCAAGCTAATAGGGTGATCGATCCGATCCCTATGCCATATGCCACATTGTTGCCACAACTCCTGAAACTCAACCTAGTTGAGCTAAGGACATTGGCACCTCCAGATCCCAATAGTCTACCTAGGAATTATGACTCCAACGCCAGATGTGCTTTTCATTCAAATGCACCTGGCCACAGTACAGAAAAGTGCAGAGCCCTGCACATGAAGGTACAAGACCTGGTAGACTCAAAAGCTCTGAACTTCGCACCACCACCCAATGTCAATAAGAACCCGATGCCAAACCACGGGGGTCCCAGAATTAATGCTATTGAAGAAGACAAGCCGTCTTATTTAATAACCAGTGTGGGCCAGATCCGGACGCCGTTGGTGGAAATTAAGGCTCAGCTCCTCGAATGTCAAATGTTCCCGGGGTGTGAGTTAGGGTGTGCTTACTGCAATATTTCAGTAAATGGGTGCGATAACCTGAGGAATGGCATAGACGGTCTCATTCAGAGTGGCCAACTTCAAATCACCACATCATTTCCAACAAATCCAGCAATCTCATCAGCAACAATTCCAGTGGCTTCTACAACTGCAACAACCATTGTCCCCGACAATTCTTCGGTTTCATCAACACGCACTTCATCTGTCATCTCAACTGACCAGATATCAACAAATGTTCCTTCTACAACTTCAGCACCACTCCAGTTTGAATCTCCTACAACAACAACACCCATCCTTCCAACAATGTCTCCTACAACATCAGCAACAAACAATGAAGATGTCTCAACCGTTACCATCTATTATGATCCTGAAAACAACTCTGCCTACAACTCAGAAGGTGCTGTTCCCATCAGAGCACCAGTCACAATTTATTACGATCCGCAAACTATCACAACTCCTTCCGCAGCTGCAATCAGTCCAGTCACTATCACGGTGCCTGGACCAGTACCTTATGAAAGTAATAACGCCATCCCCTGGCATTACGGCTCTGACCTGTACTGCGAAGGACAAAGAATCACTTTTGAATCATCAACCCATGCACCACAAATAGACAATGTGGGAGGAGACGGAGGCTTCACTCGAAGCGGACGTCTCTTCGCTCCACAAATTCAGAGACCCACTGCCGAAGCAGAAGCTGCTGCCAAGGCAAAAGGAAAAAGCTTGGTGCAGGAAGATCAAGCCACTAAGGAAACTTTGAAAACACCATTCGATCAAGAGGTTGATGAGTTCATGCGAATCATCAAGAAGAGTGATTATAAAGTAGTGGATCAGCTTCATCAGACGCCTTCCAAGATCTCAATCCTATCATTGCTTATGTGCTCCGAAGCCCATCGGAACGCACTACTCAAAGTCTTGCACGCAGCTTTCGTGCCTGAAGAGATCACTGTCAATCAGCTGGAAGCTGTAGTTGGAAATGTTAATGCTAGTCATGGACTAGGGTTCACCAACACTGACTTGACTACGGAAGGCCTCAACCATAACAAGGCCTTGCACATAACCATGGAATGTAAAGGTGCTGTCCTTTCCCATGTGCTGGTAGACACGGGATCATCCCTCAATGTCTTACCTAAAAAGGCCCTGGTGAAGCTAGAATATGACGGATTGGCGTTAAGACCCAGCAACCTGGTGGTAAGAGCCTTTGATGGCTCAAAGAGATCGGTTCTGGGAGAGATCGAGTTGCCCATAACGATTGGCCCGCAGACCTTCAAAACGACCTTCTACGTGATGGATATACAGCCTGCCTACAGCTGTCTATTGGGTAGGCCATGGATTCACGCCGCTGGCGCCGTGACCTCTACCCTTCACCAGAAGTTAAAATTCGAGTCGGAGGGTCAAGTCGTTACAATCTGTGGAGAGGAGGATATTTTTGTCAGCCACCTGGCTACCTATAAATACATTGAGATGGATGGGGAGATCCATGAAACAATGAGCCAAGGTTTCGAAGCCTTGAATGTCAATGAAACATCTGCTGTGCCTGGTACTTCAATATCATCATACCAACAAGCCCGGAAGGTTGTTGAGGGAGGAAACGCCCAAGGCTGGGGCAAACTGTTATCGGTGGAGAAGAAAGAGGATAGATTTGGGTTGGGTTACAAACCAACTCAACAAGATCAAGCAGAGGCTGCAAAAGAGCCCAACTTTGTGAGTGGGGGGATGCTCACCCCTGATGCTATCAACTGTCTGGAAGACGAGCTGGAAGAAGAACGCAACCTGGAAAGCTGGATTCGTCCAAAGATCCCGGGGAGCAGTATCTCAAACTGGTCTTCCCAGGAAATTATAAGAGTTACTCATGCAGAGTAATTATTATTTCCTGTATTTTTATAGCATGCATCAAAGTCTTTCATCTTGCCCAAGATGACAAGACTCATTTTGTAATCGGGCCATCTGTACTTTTTGTGCAACAAGATTAATCAATGAAATATCAGACATCTTTTTGCAAATGAGTCTTTTTATTTTCCGTTCACTGTTTTTCCATTTTTCTTTTTGTACAAAAAATAAATGGCAGTGTTTTCAAAATGACAACTTTATTTCACTTTTCTAAAATAAGATTAAAATCAAATCACTAAAATGAACAAACTGAACCCTTGCAGAGTGTGCCTTCCAGACAGCACCGACAACAGCACGGCTATGACTTCGTATGACTTTGACAATCCAATCAATCAAGCTGATGAAGGGGTTGAAGAAGAATATGAGCTTCCTGAAGAGCTAGCCAGGTTGTTAAGACAAGAGGAAAAGGTTATTACTCCTCACCAGGAGGAGGTTGAAGTGATCAATCTTGGTACAGACGAAGACGTGAAAGAAGTTAAAATCGGGGCCTGCCTACAAGACTCAGTGAAGAGACAACTGATTAACCTGCTTCAAGAGTATGTGGACGTGTTTGCTTGGTCTTATAAAGATATGCCAGGTTTGGACACCGACATTGTTGTGCACAAGCTGCCTTTAAGAGAAGAATGCCCGCCGGTTAAACAGAAACTGCGCCGTACTCGCCCAGATATGGCAATGAAAATCAAAGAAGAGGTACAGAAGCAGTGGGACGCCGGGTTCCTTGCTGTAACTAGCTATCCGCCGTGGGTGGCTAACATAGTACCTGTGCCTAAGAAAGACGAAAAAGTAAGGATGTGTGTTGACTACCGGGATCTGAACAGAGCCAGCCCGAAAGACGATTTCCCTTTACCTCACATTGATGTATTGGTGGATAACACGGCTCAGTTCTCGGTATTCTCCTTCATGGACGGATTTTCAGGATATAATAAGATCAAGATGTCACCTGAAGACATGGAGAAGACCACTTTCATTACACCCTGGGGCACATTCTGTTACAAGGTGATGCCATTCGGACTGAAGAATGCCGGTGCAACGTATCAACGGGCTATGGTAACATTATTCCACGATATGATCCATAAAGAAATCGAATGTTATGTGGATGACATGATTACCAAGTCCCTTACTGAAGAAGATCACCTGGTAAATCTGCTGAAACTGTTCAAGCATCTGAGGAAGTATCAACTGAAATTGAACCCCAACAAATGCACATTCGGGGTGCGGTCTGGTAAGCTGCTGGGTTTTATTGTGAGCGAGAAAGGGATTGAAGTTGACCCTGATAAAGTCAAAGCTATTCAAGAGATGCCTGCACCGAAGACAGAGAAGGAAGTTCGAGGGTTCTTAGGTCGATTGAACTACATCTCACGGTTCATATCCCACCTTACAGCAACCTGTGAACCCTTGTTCAAATTGTTGAGAAAAGAACAGACGGTCAGGTGGAATGAAGACTGCCAGAAGGCTTTTGACAAAATCAAAGGGTACTTACAAGAACCTCCAATCCTTATGCCTCCAGTTGAAGGAAGACCTCTGATAATGTACTTGACAGTATTAGAAGAGTCAATGGGGTGTGTGCTGGGCCAGCATGACGAGTCTGGTCGAAAAGAGTATGCAATATACTACCTAAGCAAAAAGTTTACCGACTGTGAACAACGTTATTCACTGCTCGAGAAAACTTGCTATGCTTTAGCGTGGGCTGCTCGCCGACTAAGGCAGTATATGTTGACCCACACTACTTTGTTGATCTCAAAGATGGACCCAGTCAAGTATATTTTTGAAAAGCCAGCGCTTACCGGACGGGTTGCAAGATGGCAAATGATCCTTACAGAATATGACATCCAGTACACATCACAAAAAGCCATCAAAGGCAGTGTACTATCTGAATATCTTGCTGAGCAACCTATTGATGACTACCAGCCTATGAGATTTGACTTCCCTGATGAAGACATCATGTTCATAAAGGCAAAAGATCATGAAGAGCCTGTTCACAATGAAGGGCCTGACCCGAAAGAAGAATGGACTATGATGTTTGATGGGGCTGTTAATATGAATGGTCGTGGTGTTGGTGCAGTACTCATTACACCTAAGGGAGTTCACATGCCTTTCTCGGCAAAACTCGCTTTCAACTGCACTAACAACGAAGCTGAATACGAAGCTTGCATTATGGGTCTTGAGGAAGCCATTGACCTCAGGGTCAAAACATTGACCGTATTCGGAGATTCAGCTTTGGTAATCAATCAAACCAATGGCAAATGGTACACCCACCAGGATCATCTGATACCTTACAGGGATTATACAAGGAGGTTGTTGACCTTCTTTACAACAGTCAAGCTTGAGTATATCCCTCGGGACGAGAATCAGTTTGCAGATGCCCTGGCTACCATTTCGTCCATGATCAAAGTTCAGGCAGCCAACTTTATACCTCAGATTTCAGTGTCCAGACTTGACAGACCGGCATATGTGTTCGCAGCAGATGTTGTTAAAGATGATAAGCCTTGGTTCCATGACATTAAATGCTTCTTGGAGGATCAAACATACCCACCTGGGGCATCTTCCAATGATAAGAAAACTCTGAGAAGGCTTGCTGGTAGTTTCTTTCTGAACACTGATGGGTCTTTATACAAAAGGAACTTTGATATGGTACTCCTCAGATGTGTTGATAAGACAGAAGCAGACTTGTTGATGCATGAAGTGCACGAAGGATCTTTTGGTACCCATGCTGGAGGGCATGCAATGGCTAAGAAGTTGCTAAGATCAGGCTATTACTGGATCACGATGGATGCAGACTGTTGTGCCTATGCCAGGAAATGCCATAAATGCCAGATCTATGCAGATAAGGTGCATGTGCCTCCCAATCCTTTGAACATAATGTCTTCACCATGGCCCTTTGCCATGTGGGGCATTGATATGATTGGCAAGATTGAGCCAACTGCTTCAAATGGCCACAGATTCATCCTGGTTGCCATCGATTATTTCACCAAGTGGGTCGAAGCAGCCTCATATGCAAATGTTACAAGACAAGTGGTAGCCCGATTTCTGAAGAGAGATATCATCTGCCGATATGGAGTTCCCGAGCGAATCATTACTGACAATGGTTCCAATCTAAACAACAAGATGATGGCTGAGTTATGCCGGGACTTCAAGATCCAACATCACAATTCTTCTCCTTACAGGCCAAAGATGAATGGCGCTGTTGAGGCAGCTAACAAGAATATTAAGAAGATTGTGCAGAAGATGGTAGTCACCCACAAAGACTGGCATGAAATGCTACTGTTTGCCTTGCATAGGTACCGCACGTCAATCAGAACATCCACCGGGGCAACACCGTATCAGCTTGTGTATGGTATGGAAGCAGTCCTACCGGTTGAGGTTGAATTACCCTCTCTACGGGTACTGATGGATATTAAACTGAGTGAAGCAGAGTGGGTCCGATCCCGATACGAACAATTGAGTCTGATTGAAGAGAAAAGATTGGCTGCAATCTGTCATGGGCAGTTGTATCAGAAAAGAATGAAGAGAGCCTTCGATCAGAAAGTCAGGCACCGAGAGTACCAAGTGGGAGATCTTGTGCTGAAAAGAATCCTCCCTCCTCATACAGACCACAGGGGCAAATGGACTCCAAACTATGAAGGACCATTTGTGGTAAAGAAAGTTTTCTCTGGTGGAGCACTGATGCTCAGCACCATGGATGGTGAAGATTTCCCGTCCCCTGTGAATTCAGATGCAGTTAAAAAATACTTCGCATAAAAAAAAAAAAAAAAAAAAAAAAAAAAAAAAAGAGACCCGCTGGACATAAAAACAGAATGTAAGTCCAGGCAAAATAGGGCATCCCGGCGAGTCAAAAACAGAATAAAAGACTCGGGCAAAAATAAGGGAAAATAAATGAAAAATGTACACCCGTTGAGTTGAAAAGCCGCATTGGACAGCTCAGGCAAAAATGGGTATCCCGATGGATTGAAAACACGAAAGGGCGATTCATGCAAAATAAGGGAATAAGCGAACGACTGCACTCTGAATTCGCCTGTATCACTTACAACTTGGTAAGCTTCAAAGGGATCAAGCTTCAATCAGAATTAGCCTCCTTCAGAAAGTAAGACGAAAAGAGCGTCAAAAGTCATACGAGTCATAGCAAAAGAGGAAGCTCCTTAAAGCGTCATCAACATTGCCAGCATTTTGTTTCTCAATTTGTAACAATCTCCTCATTTCAGGGGATTTGTTTCTTTGACTGTATCTCGCCAATTCAGGGCATATGAATTAATAAAATCAGATTTTCAGTCATGTCTCGTCTTGTACATTTTATTTGCAAAAATGTCTGATGTCTTAAGAAAAACTGGTTGCATAAATACAGATGCTTATCCTCAAATAAAAAAACATGCTTGCAGGAAATGTACTTATTCTCAAAAGTATCTAAAACTCCTATGACGGAATCCAGTAAGGGATATCGCGGGATTATCTTGTGCGTTTCTCTGTCTTTTCAGGATTGCAGGAATCCAGAGCACAACTTGGGGCATGTAAGTTTCATCCCAGCAAGCTGGAAAATCAACGCTCAATTTTAGCACCCGAAGTGCTCTCTCCCCAGCTGAGTTGCCTCTCATGACTCCCCCCAGCTGAGCTGCCACTTGCTACTACCACCAGCCGAGTTGCCGTTTCATCCTCAGCCAAGTCAAGGAGCTCTCCCCACAGAGTTGCAGCCTCCACCCAGAAGAGCAGTGCACGAAGTAATCACAACAGAGTGAAGAAAGCTCTTTCAAATCCCAGCTGGGTCTCTCATTTATTGGAATAGGTCTATCACTGACCCATTTCCCCAAGCAGATATCATATCATCAGATCTACCAGTGATCTCATCCCCAGCCGGGGTGCTTACTTCAAACAGATCGGCCAGGGACCTTCGCAGCAACGGGATCCGAAATCCCGGTTTGGTATCTTTGCATAATCATAGCATTCGCATCATATTCACCCATAAAGCGTAGCATTCCGTCTAATACGGAGCATTACGGCAAAAATCAAACCTATAACATAATCATAAGCCATGTTATGAACCAAACACTTGTGAATAATAACCGTTCATCAGAATGCAGAATACTTTCCCCGAAACCCCCACCAGAGTCTCCAACAAAAGCAGTTGTTTCACAATCCACAAACACCAGTATATACTCATTTTGGCACCCGTCCGTGCCATCTTTCCCCAGTAAAGTCGCCCGAACACTCCTTGCAAATAACACCACCCGTATTACAGATACTTCCTGACACCCGCCCGTGTCATACTCCCTGCAGAAAGCCAAAGACATCCTCTTTGCACTCACATACACCTATATACTCTTTCTTGACACCCGTCCGTGTCATATCCCCAGCGCAGTCGCCTACACTTTTACAACCCATATACTTGTTGATATTATTATACTTTTCTCTCTTGACACTCGTCCGTGTCACCCTCCCCAGCAGATAAACACTCATCTATACAATACTCATACTCACTACTCATGTTACACTCATACAGATACTCGTCCGTATCTTGTATATGCCATTCATATCCCCACAGATTCGGCACTAATCCTTGTTCTTTGTTAACCAGTTGGTACTCGTCCGTACCATCATCTCAGAACATGCGTCAAGTGTTTGTTTCAACATGATACTCGTCCGTATCATAGTCTTAAGGATGCTCGTCCGCATCTTTAATCCATACACTGTGTCAAATACTCTTGTCTTTTTGAATATAGATACTCGTCTGTATCTACTCTTCCCCAGAAGAGTCCCTTCAGATTCAACACTCGTCCGTGTTCTCTGTTAACCAGTTGATACTCATCCGTATCACCATCTCTGAACACGTGTCAGTATTTGTTTCTACCCGATACTCGTCCGTATCGTAGTCTTAAGGATGCTCGTCCGCATCTTTAATCTATACACAAGACCAAACACTTATACCTTTTGTTTCTTGAATATAAACACTCGTCCGTGTTTACTATTCCCCAGTAGATCGCCAACAAAGCAAATTTTCTTTTTTATCTGACACTCGTCCTGTGTCACGATAAACCCTGAGAGCAGCCGTACCCTGCTAGGTGGTCGTCCTCCACCTCTTGATGGTCGTCCTCCGTCATGCTCATCCGATGGCCGTCCCCATCGTTGATTTTAGCAGTCGTCCCCTGCTAGGTGGTCGTCCTCCACCCGTTGATGATCGTCCTTCATCATTTTATCCAATGGCCGTCCCCATTGTTGATTTTGGTTATCTGACACTCGTCCTATGTTATGATAAACCTCGAGAGCAGCCGTCCCCTGCTAGGTGGTCGTCCTCCACCTCTTGATGGTTGTCCTCCATCACGCTCATCCGATGGCCGTCCCCATCGTTGATATTTTCGGCAGCCGTACCCTGCCAGGTGGTCATCCTCCACCTTAGATGACCGTCCCTCATCTTAAACCCAACAAAGCAGCCGTCCCCTGCTAGGTGATCGTCCTTCACCTTTGATGGCCGTACCCCATCATCTGTTTATTTCATTTATTCTTTAACCCGATGGCCGTCCCCGTCGTGGTCCCTTTTCTTTTTAACCCGATGGCCGTCCCCATCGTCGGTTACTTTGCTTTATGAACTTGATGGCCGTTCCCGTCATGTTTCATTACCTCTCGGAGAACCTTACAACTTTATCTTGATGGCCGTCCCCATCATAATCTTTTTCCAGCTAGTCGGCCGTCCCCGTATTGGCTTTGCCTTTTATCCCCAGCATGTCGGCCGTCCCCGTCATTGCTTTATTTCCCGCACTTTCCCCAGCATGTCGGCCGTCCCCGTCATTGCTATTTACCCAGCAGTCGTCCTCTGCTCGACGGTCGTCCTCCGTCGCCCACACTTTACCATATACTTTATTTTCCTTTACAATCCATATCCCTTTTCTTCTTCATTCTGTGAGTGCAAATTTTGGACTGTCTTTGATATTCAACCACAAGTTATCTTGTTTGCCTGTTAAGTCGTCGCTTACATCCTGCACAGCTCACTCATGTTTGAATAGGGGCAGCTGTAAACACCCCAAATTTGCCCTCACCCATTCACACCATGGCTTGTGATCATCTCATATGCATAAACACAATCATATCATCTCATATCTCATTTTTGAGTCACTGCATAGTTTCTAAGTCATCTGCACCTAGGGTTTGTGATCTGAGCAATCCAAGAGCTTCTTGAGCCACTCCAAAGGTCACTAATCACTTCAAAGGGATCCATGTGTGTTCTTATATCATATTACATCCTTTCAAAGTCAAGAATGCCAAAGAATCACAAGAACTGGGATTGGTATGGATGCAGAGCCAGGTTTGACTGCACAGTTGACCTAAAATTAGGGTTTTGGTTTCAGAGGCCATAACCCCAAATTTTTTGGTCATTCTTGTTTCCATTGGTCTCTATATGGTATAGGGAGTATGCATATCAATTTTCATGAAGAAATTCCATGGGGAAGTCATCTGATCAAGAGTTGACTTTCTGGACAAGTCAGTGCAAAACCAGGGCATCTGAGGCCCTCAATGACCCAACCAAGGGGTGATCTTCATCATTTTGAGTGTATATGATCTTTATTTGATCATGGAAGAAGGTTGAAGTTCACAAAATTCAAGAATTACAAGTTTTTGCAAAGTTGACTTTTTAGGGCATGGTTGACTTTTGAAGAATATGTCATTTTATGCCACTTTTTCAAGCCTTACTTTTTGATCCAAAGATGCTTCAAATGGAAAAACTTTGGTCATGAAAGTTGCAGAATACATCTTTCCCTTTTCAAAAAGTACAAGAACATGATCTAATTCATTTTGGATCAAAAGTTATGGTGTGACAAAGTTGGCAAAAATCACTAATTTTCAAGATATGCACCAATTGGAAAATTTGCAAAATCATGTATCAAGGCCATTTGTGACTTCTAGTTCACATCAAACCAATGCACAAACATTCTATGTGACCTAAAAATCAGATTTGAACCAAAAGATCACATGTTCATGGTTGGCAAAGTAAGAGATTTTCATGAAGTTTCAAAAGTGATCAACTTGCAAAACCATCATCACACTTTCACCAACTTGCTGCATTGGCTATTGGACCTTCCTAGCACCTCTCACACACCATGCTGCGCCAGCCCCCATGCTTGTACTAGCCTAGAACCAAGCCCATGCTTTCCTTACACAAGAGTGGACTTTTTGCAAAAGGTAACTTACCTATCACAGCAGGCCAGGTCACATCATCTGACCAATTGGAGTTGTTTATACTATCCATTTGCTAGCCATTTCACATAAGGAGCAAGGCTGAAACACACAAGAACATCACATTCCCATTTTCACTCCCTCAAGCAAAAGCCTTCGAATCTCTCTCCACAATTCACAAACACAAGAACCAATTCCACTGATCAACTCACCTTGCTTCATTGAGCCAAAACCAGCAAGACTTAGGCCTAAACCAAGCAAGAACACCATTTCTCCATTTTCACTCCCAAGAGCAAAACCATTCGAAACTCACTCCACAGGCCATAAACACTCAAACAAACTCCACAAACCTTCTCCATTCATCATCCTGATCACAAAGAACCCTTCACCAGTGCCAGAAACAGCCTGAATTGTAAACACGATTCACACCTGAGCTTGAACAAAACTTGTTCAATCTCTCAAACCAGCCAACATAAACTCCTTCTAAGCATTCAAGGATCATCAGGGGACCAAGTAGAGTGGATTGCATCAAAGAGAGAGGTCAGAAAGTTGCAAGAGTGAAAGCTTCGAAACTCAGGTAGCTCAAGAACTTTTTTTCCAGAAATGGATTTTTAAGTTCTAAAGTTGTTCTCCATGCTTCACTGATTGCTCTGATATCTTTAGTTTTGAAAATAGTGGAGAGATGAGAGTTTAATTTGCTTCTGAAAGTTTTTCCCTAAAATCTTCTTTATTTCGATTCATGAGATTGATGAAATATAAATGAGTTTTAGCTTGGGGTTTTGATTCAGTAAGTTGTGGGGATCATTTCCATGTTTTTAGATTTCATTTTAGTTGCGTTTTGAGAGTTTTAGGAATTTTCAGGTGGGGTTCCCACCGGAGAAGACGACCGTAGGTCTTCTCCGGCCACCTGAAAATCATTAGGGTTTTAATCCTGTAATTAAGGCAGTTTGAATCTGGAGCGTTGGATGCCTTGACTCTGTTGACTTCGCGCGCGTGTGAATGGTCCTGATGCACTCATTAAACCCTAACCTCAATTAATTAATTCATAAATCAGGATTAACCAAGTTTGAATTTCAGCCTTTGATCTGCGCGCGCAGTCAACAAATCTTTCCCCAGAATGAATCCTGGCCCTCCTTTGCGCATACTTCAGTTTATTTTGATTTTTATTTCATTTATTTTCATTTATTTTCTACAATTTATTTAAAATAGTAAAAATTGTTTAAAAATTATGAAACTTTTTGTCAAGAGTTTCATTAATTTTTAAAATACAAAAATATTTTTATTTTCATTTTTAGCATTTAAAAAGTATTTTTAAATATTTAAAAGTTTATTTTTAATTGATTAATGAAAATTAATTTATTAAAAATACTTTTAGGTATTTAAAAATTACAAAAAAATTCATGAAATGTTCTAAGACATTTAGAAACATTGTCCAACCTTCAAACCAAATTTATTTTTTGATCTTGATGCATTTTGAGAATTTTTCATTGATTTAAAATCATTTTTATGCATTAATTTGATCCAAAGTTCCAAAAATCATTTCTGCCTATCCATGAGGAGTTGGACATTGATTATTTTTGCATTGCATTGTGTTTAGCATGTAGTTTGTGAGATTAAATGGCCATGATTTGATCTTTCATTTTCAATTTGTTTGATAATTTTCTTGTTTAGGAACCCTAAAACCCTAGAAATCTTAAGAAAACCATAACTTGAAATTGGTTAGGAGTTGAAACCTCTCCTTTGGGCATTGGTTTAGTATAGGATTAGGGGTCCTTTGAGTGCATTTTCAATTTTTTATAATGTTGTTTGCTTCTGATTTTGGTTTGTGCTTGATGTATTGTTCATAAACCCTAATTTGGGCTTCCATATGCATCCATCTTGCATTCTCTTGCATAGTATGACTTGCCATGACATTTCAAGCATACATTTTATTCATTTGACATCATAAGACATATTGAAAGCATGTTTGATCATTGCATCATGTGTTTGCCATGTTGTATGCCATGTGCACTTCATAACTTTTCATGTATGTCCATGGTTCCTAACTTGTTTCATTTGCATTCATGAACTTGTATGATCATCTCCATGTGCTGCCTCATGTTTGTAGCATCTCATAGCATCATTAGCATCATGTATATGCTTCTGGTTTTGTTTCTCATCATGACATCTCATCCCATTTTGCATTGCATTGCATTTTTTTCCTAACCTTTCAGGTGGTAAGTAATTCTGAGAAGTGGATTTGCCTTCACTTCTCATACTTTTCTTCTCATCTCTCTTGCATCCATGCTGCATTCTTATATGTGTTTGAGTTTGAGCTTTCTCATTCTTCTTCTCCCCACTTCCTTTCTTCATTTGACTTGACTTCTTGAATGAAGCAAGTTGCTTTGCTTCTCTTGATCCTTTCATCTGCTTCCTGGTGGTTCCATTGAAGACTTCTCTTGAAAACTTCACAAACCTTAGGAACAACCAAGCATGACAATGATTAGGGTTTTGATTAGTCTCCCCTCATAGTTTTACCTTTGTGTCTCTTTTGAGTCTTCTCTTCTCATCTCATAATCAGGGACTAAACCCTAAAGGCTTTAGGGCTTTGTGATTAAGCTTATGCCTGCATCCTTCTCTTAGGATGGAGTGTATAACTTTAATCCTAAGTGTTAAACCCTTAATGTGTTTAAATCTCTTAATCAATTCACTTAATAAGTATCAAGACATCATACTTGTAACTTGGGCCTTGCATTAGGGTTCTAATTCTTCCTTAATTGGTTAAGAAGGACTAACCCTAGTGTTAATGGACAAGTCCCCCTCAAGTTGTCTTACAAATCATAAAAAACACTTCATCATCATATCATTAAATAAAATCCACTTAATCAAAGGCTTGTTTTGTCATGAATTTAATCCCTAATCATGGATTAAGTTGAGGAGCTTTCCTCAGCTTAAACATTCTCATCTATTATCCTTCTATTAGGATGGTGTAATGAGTCTGTTAAATCCCTGATTATGGCTTAACCTCATTACTTAACACTAAACACAAACACCAAAAACATCTAAATAATCACAAGTAGGTTAATGATCTTAATCCTACACCAAAGGTGTTTAAGTGTGAGAATCTGACTTCACACTTAAGGTACTCTCATTACCCCTAATCAGAGGGAAGATGTGATGAGTTTACTAAATCCATTGGTTTAGGCTTAAGCTCATTAACTTATGACAAACTTTCAAAAGCAATAAAAGACTGAAAACGCAAAAACAAACAATAATCGTCTCCTTCGGGATTCTTTTCTCATCTCATTCACTCATAACCGAGAACTTGCTTCTTCCGTTTAATGCAAGACAGTTTGCACCTGAGCCAGACAGGTCATACACTTGAGCATAGACAAGTAAGCAGTTCACAAGTCAATTCATCTTTCAGTCTCTTTGGGTCGAACTACGGTGTTCTGACTTCCTCATTGCACGAGAGGATACGTAGGCATAACTTAACAGTTATCGAACAAAAGTCTTTGTACATTCCCCCTCCTTCCAGCTTCATTCTTATTAGCCTCATGATCTTGAGCATTTCACTCTTATCCTTACACCGACACTGTATATATCACACTTCACTTCTTTTACACTGACACCTGTACATCCTTTTCCAGCTATTTTATAAACAAATTGCACTGACACTACCCCTTTAAAACACAAATCTCCTAAGCGTGGATCCCGTCGAGTACGACGGACAATCTGGGTGCTAATACCTTCCCAGGTTGTAACCAACCCCCTTTCTCAGTCTCTCTGGTTCGCAACCGTCTTATCCATCTTTTTCTAGGTCTATGCAGCATTACCTTTTCCTCCGGGATAAAAAATGCCTAGCTGGCGACTCTTTTCTTTTCCAGTGAGTCCACTGCTGTGTGTTCTCATTGTCCTTTTCGCCGACCGTTCGCGTCTGTACCTTTATCTGGGGCCATGTCCCACTTATCGGGAGCGACACTATTGCCATAAAATAAAATAAAATAAAAGTCATGCATTAAATATTATATGTATTCTAAACCATGAAAAAATTACATTTCATGAGATTGTTGATCAAGCTCTAATTACAAATTTCAATCTTGTGCATGATAAAAATGGGACATATGCTAAATGTAAATAATTACATTAGTTTTCTTCCAAAATTTATTAAGACAATATCTAGTGTTATTTATAGATTATTATATGTAACTAATTGCAATTGTACTTTCTTTTTTCTTTATATTCTTTTTAATTTGTTTAATTTGTTTTCCTATTTTTAACATAATCAAATGATGGTTATTTGTCAACATATGCATCACCCAAGAATACGATTTCAACCCTTCCACCTACATTATCTAATAAAAATCTATTTTCTTACACTAAGAAGCGGAAGAATCGTTCAGAGGCTTGGAAGCATATATGCACCCAAGATTGGCTCAAAGGAACATCTTTATCCTTAATTAAATGAAGATTTTAATATTCTTGAGAGATTTGAGCAAGGTATGATAACTAATTGTTGTGAATTAATATTGTCAAGAACAAATCAAAATATGAGAAAGATTAAGTTTCTTGAACAAGCACAAGAAGTCCTATTAGGTTTTATGAAAGAGAGAGAAGAAGGGAGAAGAAGAATCAAAGTTAGTTAAAACTATTTTACTATTCACTTACTCAATAAGGATTCAAATATTACAAGTGAATAACAATAATTAACCTCTTTTAACAACATGAGAGAACTAGTCTATTTATAGACTACTAAGCTAAATTATGTTACAAGTTAACTTAACAATTGAACTTACAGGCTAGGCCTAATTGGACAAACACAAGGATTTTATTAAGTCTAAAATATAAAAAATTAAAATATTAACATGAACATTAATCTCTAAAATATAATATAGAACTAACCTATCAATTAAATGTAAATCAAAACTTAATATTAACATATTTATCAATTTCTAAAAGATCTAACTCAAAATTATCCTAAGACTAGTCATACTTAAATTCTAATGAAAATCTAAATGCATTATTATTTTTATTTAAATTTCAAGGTATTTAAATAAAATATAAGTATTATCATAATGGCTTAGTGGTGAAACGCTTGGGTCTTGAGAGTGTGTTCCTCTCGAGGTCTCAGGTTCGAATCCTATTAAGTACAAATTGCTTGTTAAAAATTAGTATTATCATAGAAATTCCTAAGTACTTATAAAAAAATGTAAAAGAGACGTATATTGAATGATATTGATGAACTACTCTTTTGGGATTTTGAAGTATATTGATATTATGCTAGAGTTGTTATCTTTATCAATAGAGTGTGGAGTTGTTGTGGGGAGTTGTTATCTTTATCAGTAGAGTGGGATCACTAGGAAAAAATGGGTTAGTTGTTAGGTTAGAAAAAGTTAGGAATAATTGACTTGTTACTATGGATGTAAGTTTGAATTCAGTTAGAAATATGTGACAATTAGGATTAAATGGAAAGGTATGTTAGTCTTTGGATGCTTAGGGCTTATTACTATTATGGTTTTTGATCAATTGAGTTATGGTAGTTTGAATAATTGTGTTAGTGTTTAAATGGTTATTGAACTAGAGTTGTTGTTAGAATGTTTGAATTAAATATGATGTTAGCATATGTTAGAATCTGTTATGTTGGATTTGAGATGAAAAGTGTTAGAATGAATTGAAGTTAATAAGTTGGACTATTAGGGCATGTGTATATGAAGTTGTTATTGTTATAATTGGTGACTTATAATTGTTTGAAATTTGTTAAGTTAAATATGATGGTAAATGGAACTAAATTTTAGTTAATCTAGAATTTTAATTGATAATGTTAATTGATAAAACCTTAACATAGTGTTTATTTGACCTGATTTACGCATGTTTTCTTATTGTTTTTAATTAATTTTCTACTATAATGCTACTATTTTACTTTGTTTCAGGAAATTGACTAATTAGGAGTTATTTACGAAGAAACGAAGCAAAATGGACGAAAAACAAAGAAATGGAGCAAACATGCACCTATGGCAACCCCCATGCGTTCATTTTAGGGGTGCCATGGTGTCGCTCCCACCTGATGACACAAGGGTCAGAAGGGGTACAGACGCGAACGGTCGGCGAAAGAAGAGAGTACACACAAGGGTGAGCTCAAAAGACAAGAGTCGTCAGCTAGGCATTTTTATCCCGAAGGAAAGGTAATGCTGCATAAACCTAGAAAGATATGGATAAGACGGTCGCGAACCAGAGAAACTGAGAAAGGGGGTTGGTTACAACCTGGGAAGGTATTAGCACCCAGATTGTCCGCCGTACTCGACGGGATCCACGCTTAAAAGATTTGTGTTTGAAAGGGGTAGTGTCTGTGCAATCTGTGTATCAAAGTTGGGAAGAATGCAAGTGTCAGTGTAAAGAAATGTGAAGTGTATAAGAGAAGTGTCAGTGTAAGAACAGGAGTATGAATCTCAAGACTATGAGGCTTAAAGAATAATGCTGGAAGAGGGGGATATACAGAGACTTTTGTTCGATAACCGTTAAGTTATGCCTACGTATCCTCTCGTGCAATGAGGAAGTCAGAACATCGTAGTTCGACTCAAAGAGACTGAAAGATAAATTGAATTGATGAACTGCTTACTTGTCTATGCTCAAGTGTATGACCTGTCTGGCTCAGGTGCAAACTGTCTTGCATTAGACGGACGAAGCGAGTTCTCATTTGTGAGTGAGTGAGATGAGAAAAGAATCCCGAAGGAGACGATTATTGTTTGTTTTTGATGGTTTCAGTCTTTTATTGCTTTTGGAGGTTTGTCATAAGTTGATGAGCTTAAGCCTAAACCAAAGGTTAGTAAACTCATCACATCCTCCCTCTGATTAGGGGTAATGATAATACCTTAACTATGAAGTAAACACCTCACACTTAAATACCATGATGTAGGATTAAGATCATTAACCTACTTGTATTTATTTAGATGTTTTTGGAGTTTTTGTTTAGTGTTAAGTGATGAGTTAAGCCATAATCAAGGATTTAATGGACTCATTACACCATCCTAATAGAAGGATAATAGATGAGAACATTTAAGCTGAGGAATGCTCCTCCACTTAATCCATGATTAGGGATTAACCTCATGACAAAACAAAGCCTTTATTAAAGTGGATTTTAATTAATGATAAGATTAAGAAATGATTTTTATGGTTTGTAAGACAACTTGAGGGGGACTTGTCCATTAACCCTAGGGTTAGTCCTTCTTAACCAGTTAAGGAAGAATTAGAACCCTAATGCAAGGCCCAAGTTACAAGCTTAATGTCTTGATGATTATTAAGTGAATTGATTAGAGGATTTAAACACATTAAGGTTTTAACACTTAGGATAAAAGTTATACACTCCATCCTAATAGATGGATGCAGGCATAAGCTTAATCACAAAGCCTTAAAACCTTTAAGGTTTAGTCCTTGATTATGAGGTGAGGAGAGAGGACTCAAAGATGACACAAAAGTAAAAGCTAAATGGGGGACTAATCAAACCCTAATTGTTATCATGCTTGGTTGTTCCTAGGGTTGATGAGGCTTAAGAGAGAAAGAATCTTCAAAGAGCCACCAAGGAGAGAAGCAGATGAAAGGAGAAAGAAGCAGAGAGAAACAAGACAACTTGCTTCACTTAAGAAGACAAGTTTCTTGAAGAAAGAAAGTAGGAAAGAGCATGAATGAGAAAGCTCACTCAAAGGCAAGATAAAATGCAGCAATGATGCTAGAGAGGGATGAGAAGATATTGTGAGAAGTGAAGGCAAATTCACTTCTCAAAACAACTTACCACCTGAAAAGTTAGCAAAGGAAATGAAATGCAATGCAAATGAGATGAAATGTCAAGATGCAAATCAAAGTCAGAAGCATAAATATGATTTCAATGATGCTAAGAGATGATGCAAACATATGACAAGAGATGAGAATGATCATACAAGCATAAAGATGCAAATGAGGCATGCTTTGAACCATAAGAATCCATGAATGCTTATGAAATGAAATGAACATATAACATGGAAAAGGAATGATGTGATGATCAATCATGATGCTATCATGTCCTAAGATGTATTATATGTCATGAGGATGCACAAAATGTCATGGCAAGTTATTGAATGCAAGCATATGAGAGATGGATGCAAAGGAAGGCACAAATTGGGATTTATGAACAACATTCAACACAAAATTCAAAATCAGAAGCATAAGGCATGATAAAAATTTGAAAATGGGATCAAAGGAACCCTAACCCTACACAAGTTCACTGCCCAAAGAAGGGGATCTAACTCTTAACCTAATGGGAGTTATGATTTTTCTAAGTTAACTAGGGTTTCAAGGTACCTTACAATGAAAAATTCCCATTAAATTGAAAATGGAAGATAAATGCAAACCAATTTTACCCTAAAAACTACATGTTATGAAGGATGCAATGCAAGAAGAACCATCATCAAACTCTTCATGGTTAGGCAGAATGGATTTTTTCAAGTTAGGATCAAAATATTGCCTTTAAACAAATTTAATTCCAATGAAAATTGTCAAAATAGGTCAAGAACCAAAAATAAATTTGTTTTGAGAGTTTGATAATGTTTCTAAATGTTTTAAAATGCAATGTGAATTTTTTGGTGATTTTTAAATACCTAAATGCATTTTTAATTAATTAATTTTCATTAACTAATTAAAAATAAACATTTAAATGATTTAAAAATGATTTTTAATGCAAAAAATCAAAATTAAAATATTTTTGGGTTCTGAAAATTAATGAAATGCTTGACAAAAAATTTTAGAATTTTTAAATATGTTTTACTATTTTTTATAATTCGTAGAAGTTAAATATAAAATAAATGAAATAAAAATGAAATTATGGAGAAGTCAACAGATCCTGAGGCTCACATTCAAATGGATTTGGAGGGAGTTGACCCACGCCAGATCCTAGGGCTATTATTCAAACTAACTGGATTTAAGTTAAACCTAATTAATTAAATCTAATTATAGGATTAGGGTTTTAATGATGGATCTGGGCCACTCATTCGCGCGCGGGTCAACCCAGGTCAACAGGATCTATGGCTCACATTCAAACTGAGCCCTAATCACAATTAATGCACTAATGACTTTCAGGTGGCCGGAAATGACCTCCGGTCATCTTCTCCGGCCACACCTCCCCTGAGATTTTGCTATCTCTCTCCCCAAGCTTCTAAAACCTAATCTCTCTGCCCAGAATCCAACCCCATACATCACTCAACAAAAATCACTCACTAAAACAAATTTATTTCACATATTCAAGCTGAATCGAAGCAAATTAGTTCTAGGTCGAAAAATTTCAGAGAGCTCATACATGCTTAATACTTGACTATTTTCAAAACCAATCACATCAGCATTATCAGTGAATCATGGAGAATCAATTAGTAACTTAAAAACATGTTTCTGGAAAAATTGTTCTTGAGCTCACCTGAACTGGAGCTTTGATATTTGGAGCTTTCTGGCTGCTTCTTTGGTCCAAGATGCCTTTAATGAACCCCCTGAGAAGTTTGCAATGCTTATTTGGAATTTTTTATGGCTGGTTTAAGAGATTGATGAAGTTCTGACAAAGGGGAGTGAAAAATCGTATTTCTGTTTGGGAGGGTTTCAAGATCAAATGATGGTTGGGAAATGATCAGAGGGTCATGGTGAGTGATCCTATGAAGTTTGTTTTGAGGTTTGTGGCTTGTGTATTGAGTTTCGAAAGAAAATGCACCAAGAGGGATTTTTGTGAACTCTAGCAATGTTGTGGATTCAGGCAGGCTTGTTGTGTGTTTTTAGTCTCTTTTAGTCCACATATCAAGCTGTGATAGGGCAGAGAGTTGTTGGTGGCACAGCTTGATTGGTATGGTCCATTTTTGCCAAAAGTCAATGTTAGGTGTCCTTTGAGGTATGGGTCATGACAGGCTGGTTTAGAGGCATGGCTTGGTTCAGCTGTGATCAAGGAGAACCATGGAAATGAATTTGAGGCCAATTTGCAAGTGGATCAAAGCTTATGTGTGGTTTTGCAATTTTGTGATCTTTTGGCCCTTTTGAAGTTTCTTAATGCACAAGTCATGAAACTTGGAGATTCTTTGGTGCATTCTGATTTTTAGGTCATGGTTTATGTTTGTGTAATGCATAGAAGTTCATTTGAAGTCACATTTTGCCTTGGCATGAGGTTTTGCAACTTTCCCTCTTTGGTACAAAAGTGAAAATTAAGTGATTTTGCCCAACTTTGACAAGCCATAAATTTTGATCCATAATGAATTAGAATGAGTTCTTGTACTTTTTGAAAAGGGAATGATCCAATCTACAACTTTCATGACCAAAGTTTTCTCATTTGAAGCATTTTTGAATCAAAAAGAGGAGGTTGAAAAACTTTCCCAAAATGGCAAGTTTACATTATAAGTCACTTTCCCAAAAAGGCAACTTTGCAAATGGCTTGAAATTCTTCAATTTTGTGAACTTATAACATCTTCTATGATCAAATAAAGATCATACACATTCAAAATGATGGACAACACCCTTTGGTTGGGTCATTGGGGCCTCAGATGCCCTGATTTTACACTGACTTGCTCAAGAAGTCACCCTTTGATCAGATGCCTTCCCCATTGATTTTCTTCATGAAAATTGATATGTATGATCCTTATAACATATAGAGACCAATAGAAACAAGAATGACCAAAAATTTTGGAGTTATGGTCTCTGAAACCAAAACCCTAATTTCAGGTCATCTGTGCAGTTAAACCTAGCTCTGCTTCCATGCCTTTCTCAGTTCTTGTGATTCTTTGACTTCTTTGATCTTGAGAGAATATAATATGATGCTAGAACATACATGGACCCCTTTGAAGTGATTGATGACCTTTGGAGTGGCTCAAGTGGCTCAGGGATGGCTCAGATCACAAACCCTAGATGCAGATGACTTTGAATCAATGCAGTGAATCAAAAATGTGGTATGAGATGCTATGATTGAATCTATGCAAATGAAAAGATCACAAGCCATGGTGTAATGGGTGAGGGAAAATTTGGGGTGTTAACAGATGCCCCTATTCAAACATAAGTTAGCTGTGTAGGATGTAAGCAACGGCTTAACAGGCAAACAAGATAACTTGTGGTTGAATACCAAAGACAGTCCAAAATTTGCACTCACAGAATGAAGAAGAAAAGGGATATAGATTGTAAAAGAAAATAAAGTATAATTATAAAGTGTTGGAGACGGAGGACGACCGTCGAGCAGAGGACGACTGCTGGGGATAAAGCAATGGCGGGGACGGCCGACATGCTGGGGAAGATGCGGGAAATAAAGCAATGACGGGGACGGCCGACAAGCTGGGGATATAAGAGATCATGATGGGGACGACCATCAGGTAAAGCTATAAGACTCTATGGGGATTATAAGTAAATGGTGGGGACGACCATCAAGCTCAAGTCATAAATGATGAGTTACGGTCATCAAAGGTGAAGGACGATATTAAAGGCTAAAATTGGTTTGTTTTTGGTTAACAAATACCGCGAAAGCACTTTATTAGTTAAATAGGAAGATTTAACCTTTCTAGAAGGAGGTTTTAAAACTATTTGCGGACGCATTTATAGGCTTAGGATCTGGTATCCTAACCAAAGTTAGAAGTCCTTTTTAGTTGATTTTTCCAATCAAAATCACTTTGCTATTAAAGTTAACAGTTTAATTTCTTAAAAATAGGTTTATTAATTTTACGCAATAAGCACCTTCCATTAGTGATAATGGGCGGCATTAATTAGAGAGTAAACTCGGTTCTAAATACCCAAAAGTGAAAATTCCTGTTAAATTGATTATTTCTAAAATAAAAATAATGTCCCGTGAGTAATCATAGTGAGACAATTAGAGCATTGTTGATTGGTGTAAATTACATTTCAGAATTGTTATTTATCTATTTTCATTAATCTTATTTACTTCATCCCTTTCCCTCTAAGTATTTCATTGGCCTTAAATAAACATTTTAACAACTAGGAATAATAGAATTTGACTATTGATCTCTATGGGATCGATATCTTTTAAAACTACACAATAGGCTGCGCACTTGCAGTTAGATTTAGACTCATTTAGATAGAGTTGATCATCAATGCTTATGTACATGTGTGAATATGGTTTATTGCTATATGTTAGTGTAGCTAGAGTGTGGATGCAATGGTTTGAATTGATTTGAGTATGTGTTCATGGAAAAGTTGAAATGCCATGCTAAATTCATATACTAATGTGTAATTGTTATGTTGTTGCTAAATTATGATGAGTTCTAAATGTGTATTACATAATATGGTTTTGTAAGGCTGGCCTAGATGCATGGTGATCTAAAACACGTGGGATGAAGGCACATTATAGCATACAAGGAGCTTTGTAACTTAAAGCTCAAATGTGGTATGAAGGAAACTTATAGGGAGACGACAAGATGATCATGGATGAAAGATTGGAGCACGGAATAAGTCTTAGGGTTTAGGATGTGATCAGTTGAATTTGGTCAACTGCTTGACCAAAAAGTCAACAGTTGATCGAAACTCAACTGTAGGTCAAAACATGTCAATTTTGATAGATTTCTTATAATATGGATTTTGTAATATGATAGAATGGTTATGTAAAGAAAAACGGCCTTCTGAATGAATTACGTAACATGTGCTTTAAGATAATAGTATCCCTCCACAAAGTGAATTTGAATTTAATATATCATTTGACCGTGAACTTGAATCTTAAATCTTATATGAATCTTGATTTCTTCGGACCACTTGAATGAAATGCAATCTCTAAGTAAAACTTTAAATGAGAATGGTTCCCAAATATCAATGCCATTATGTAGATAATATGATCAGATAACCAAAACCAAGGATTAGGGTTCCATGAAGATTGATCCAATAGAATGATCTACCAAAGTCTTATGGTGCCCAAAACAAAGAGTTAGGAGTGCATTTTGAAGAAAACGTGCAAATCATGACCTTTGAATAAAATGATTACACTTGAAGCATGCACTTGTGCATTAATGACCTAAATGATTATGGTATGAATATGCAAATGAATGAATGATTATATCTAAATGGATGGTTAATAAGAGAATTATGTATGTAGAAGAATGTAGCAATAAGCTAGATAAAAATAAAAGGGTAGGGTAAATTTTGGGGTGTGATTGTTACAACCTTCAACATTTGATTACGAAAATTCTGTTGAAATATTTTCTAGTGGATCGAGATCCATATTTGGATTTGTTTTAAGTTAGAGGTAGTTTGAATAATATAAAAATTAGTTATTTAGGTAGGATTTTCTTCCAATTATATCTAATACAACTATAGAATATTATCAGTTGATGAATGTTAAATATTGGAAAGCTTAAACTTAATATTTCTTTCGAGGGAATTTGTAATTAATTTAACATCACCAGGTTATTTATCATTACTCTTTTTCTCACATGCATCAAAATTAATTCACATTCATCAACATACATATAAAATAAAATTATACAATTATGATGGCTAGCACAATTGTTCCCTCAAGCCAATGAGAAAACTTAAGTTAAACTTAAGAACGATTTATGCTTATCTAAGCCAGACTTCCATGTTTATCCTCCTTTGATAATTTATTATTATATATATTTATTATATTTTATAAAAGAATACTCATTTTGCATACAAGAAAATGAGATGAGAAAACAAGTTGCATATGTTGCATGGGAAGCGACCCATGCAGGGTTCTTAGGGGTAGTTCTCGATGCAAAATTTTAAAGGACCATTCATTTTAAATTGACGTTGTGTTTTGCATAAACACTTAACTCTTTTTTTAAACCCTAAAGTGTAACAGCCCGGGCCCCTCGCAAGGCAATCCCGGCACTGCCACCTCACGATCTTCTCTACCCCCCTCACTAGTAGAGTTTTTGCCTTCCGTGGGAATCGAACCCTGTACCCTGGGGTTCAAGTACTTGTTCAATCCATTCCCACTACCAATTGAGCTAGTAGCTCAATTGGTAGTGGGAATGGATTGAACAAGTACTTGAATCCCAGGGTACAGGGTTCGATTCCCACGGAAGGCAAAAACTCTACTAGTGAGGGGGGTAGAGAAGATCGTGAGGTGGCAGTGCCGGGATTGCCTTGCGAGGGGCCCGGGCTGTTACAAAAAAACATTTTTTGTAACAGCCCGGGCCCCTCGCAAGGCAATCCCGGCACTGCCACCTCACGATCTTCTCTACTCCCCTCACTAGTAGAGTTTTTGCCTTCCGTGGGAATCGAACCCTGTACCCTGGGGTTCAAGTACATGTTCAATCCATTCCCACTACCACTTGAGCTAGTAGCTCAAGTGGTAGTGGGAATGGATTGAACAAGTACTTGAACCCCAGGGTACAGGGTTCGATTCCCACGGAAGGCAAAAACTCTACTAGTGAGGGGAGTAGAGAAGATCGTGAGGTGGCAGTGCCGGGATTGCCTTGCGAGGAGCCCGGGCTGTTACATAAAGCCATAACTCTTGCGACATCACAAACCTTAATCGTATAACTCATGACAACATAACTTTTATTTTGTCATAAACCCTAACGCAACACCTTCCTACCATAAAAAATAGAATGATCGATTATTCAATATGACTGTTCGAAATAATTGTTTCACTATAAAAATGTCAAATTCTGAAGTAGAATAAACATTGGTCATTCAAATGTATAACAATTATTACACTAACTGAATCAATGAAACATAAAAGTATATCGAATACACTGACATTACACTAGAATTATTTATATCATATATAAATTGATCAATCATTTTTATTTCACTCATGGATGATCAAAGAAACACTGCTTCACCATACAAATGTGAGATTTTGAAGTATAGTTAATATCATACATCCAAATTATACAAAAAACAATGTCAATATTTAATTTCCTTATTATTGTTTAGTTCATTTTGTATGTTTAATTGAATTGAGACAAAAATATATATAATACAAACAACTATCAGACCAATGGTTTCGTAAGTGGTTCTGATATTAATAAAGGGAAATAGCGATATAAAATGCAATGGAAAATAAAAAATATCCAATAATTTAATCCTTAATAATGAAAATGATATGTGATAGAATGTTTACCTCTTACGATGATTAACCGTTGATACAAAATCTAGAAAACGATCTCGAGATTTGAACGAATAACAACGCCTATACTCAATACATACAAAGAAAGTGCTTTCATTCTTAGTTCTAGCTGCCACAAATGAATACTTTGAGAGATAGAGAGAGAGAGAGAGAGAGAGAGAGAGAGAGAGAGAGAGGAAAGGAGAGAGAGAGAGAGAGAGAGAGAGAGAGAGAGAGAGACAGAGACAGAGACAGAGACAGAGACAGAGAGAGAGAGAGGGGTTAGGGTTTCAAAAACTAAATCTGGTCATGCAACAAATACTTATGCACAAGGGTTCTATTTATAGAACCACCTGTGTGGGTTGCAAGCTGAAAAAACACACTAAGGACATCATACCTTATGGTATTATTTATTTCACTTAAGTGCATAGTATCTCACGACGTTCTATATATTTCTTAAGTACACCGTACTTTAAGGTGTTCATTATTCCAACTAAGTACATCATATCTTACAGTGTTTCGTATTTTACATATGTATAACGTACCTTAATGTGTAACATGTTTCTCTAATTAACTCTAGTGCATTTCAAGACCTCACAATTGAATACGTTTTGTAACGCCCCAAATTTTATTTAATTATTTTGATTGGATTGTGGTGTGGTGTTTTTGGTGTGTAGAGGAATATTTTATTATTAAGTATAATATTAATTTGAGGAATTATATTATTATTGGATAAAATAAAATAAATTGGAATAATAAGAGATAAGGGGTATGGTGGTCATTTGGTGGAAATAGTATGGGTAAATTTGGAAGACCATAGGTTGGGTCTAAAGGGTTATGTGGGAAAAAGGAAAATAGTCGTGTTTTTGGAGAACGTGAAGCGATCGTGAAAATAGAGAGAAGAAGAAGGGAGAAGAGAAAGAGTTAGGTGAAGAATCCGCGAGGAAGAAGAGTATTCTCGTCAAAACCAAGGTAAGGGTGAGATTCTTCCATCTTTTAAGGGTTCTATAATAAGAATTAGGTTGCATTCTTGATTAGAGGTTTGGGGTTGATGGAAATTAGATTAATAGTTGTGGTAGAGTGATAATAGTTGAAGTTTATGAGTTAATTGTGTGAATTGTTTGTGTTATGATGTTAATTTTATGATTGTTGTAACACCCAAAATATTCCCCACAAATTTATATTTAAAATCAAAGTAAATAAAAATTATCATTTTATTCTGAGTGTCACCTTCGACAAAACTCATGGCTCAATAGATACGTGTTACAAAAATATTTCACCTTGCAGCGGAAAACTTTCAAAACTATATAAAATAGTGTTTCAAAATACAAATTGTTTTCTAAAAGTAAATGAACAAGCAACAATTATCGTCCCGACACCCAAAGCACGTATCAGAGCCAACTCCTAAAGACATGAAGCACACAAACTTCACAGACCGCCAACCAACTAATCCTGGTCACCTACATGTTACTAACATAAGGGTAACATTCAAACAGAAGGGGTGAGATACTTTCATCATCAAAAGAGAAAAATAATAAGAATAAGCAAGTATCATTAACTAAATCACCACCTCCAAACAACAACTACACAAACACATCATATACACAACAGCATTATACACTTCATCAACATCATACACAACAATAAAAACAACAACAATCATTATGCAACGAGACTCTACTTGACTCTATGCATGCGGTGCCGATTCCAATCTCTATTTCAAGATCCAGTTCCTATCGGAACTCTCGACCCCTCTTTCATGGTCCAGTATGACCCCTATTTCATGATCACACCCTCAACCCCTATTTCATGGCCACGTACGATCCCTATTTCATGACTGCACCAACATCACAACAACGAGATACCCCGCCTTGGTATGTTATACAACTATGAAACATGTCACTCAACACCAATGACATATGCAATGACCACAACATCAACCTCACACAACAACAACATCAACGACATACAACAACAATTAGCTCATGCATTATCATCATCAACAACATACAATAACAATGATCTCATGCATTAGCATTATCAACAACATACAACTATAACGATATCATGCATTAACATCATCAACAACATACAACAACAACAACAATGATCTCATGCATTAGCATTATCAATAACATACAACTACAACGACGTCAACAACGCATAACAACCTCATATAACTTCAATTAACATCTAATTCATGCATCATCAAATACAACAACATATAGCAACATCAATAACACCTATCAACACCTGCAACATACATTTTCAACTACAACAACATATATCAATATCAACGAGAACGCATAACAACAACAACACATACAACACCATGTACCAACACCTACAACATACATCTTCATCTATAACAACATATGATAATAACAACAAGAACACATAACAACCATAATTTCATCAATATCATGCATATTTTAGCATACAACAACATCAATCCACTTTAGCCACCACTAACGCAACAACAACATATACAACAACCTATTACATATACATAAGTCAACAATAATTATACATAACTCATCACTACAACAACAAAGCCAACAAACATATCCACCATGTTTAGATTCAAGTTATACTATTGATCCATATAGTTATGGGTATAACTTCTCTTTTACTATTTTCAACTATAAAACCAATATGAACATCGAAATCATCAAAATTCATCAAAACAGAGGGCTGACACGGCCATCCGTGTCCTGTGACACGGCCTGTGTCAGAGGCCTACGTCCACACCTTCTAAAAACACAACATTTAGCCAAACAAAGTGGTCTGACACAGCCACCCGTGTCCTCTGACACGACCCGTGTCAGGCTTACTGTAGCCCAAAACTCTTCTTTTCTACACACAGAGGGCTGACACGGGTGCCCGTGTCCTGTGACAATGCCCGTGTCAGGAGCTCTGTAGTCCAAAACTTTTTTTTCTCCATTGTTTTCCTGCTGCGATTCTTCTTTCAAAAACCCAAAAAACCAAATTTTTCTAAAACGGAAATGTTTTCAAATAGACCAATAAACACATATATCAACAAGTATCTACCTAATTCATTCTATTTCATAGTTTCATACCTTCCTAACTCAAGTTATATCATCAAACACCTCAAATTACTCAAAAGACACAAACCTAATCTATTCATAATTCAGAAGTACTCTTATCACCATCTATTTCATATAATTGGTATACAACAACAATGAATTATCAACTAATCAATCCAATTCATGTTCAAACACCAAAACCCTAGACCCTCTAATAAACAACACAACCTAATTCATATTATAGAACCCTTAAGAGACGGAAGAATCCCACCCTTACCTTGGTTTTGATGAGCAATCTCTTCCTTCTCCACAAATTATTCTTCAAACCCTTAACCTTCTTCTTCCTTCTTCTCTCTTTTCACGATCGGTATATCGCTTCCAAAAACACGATTCCCTCTTCTCTTTTTCCTTATTCCAACATAACCCCTTAGACCCAATCTATGAACTTCCACCTTTACCCTTACTAATTTCACCAAATGACCACCTTACCCCTTACCTCTTATTATTCCCATTATTTTATTATTCACCAAATAATTATTCCATATAATATAATTCTTATAATTAAATATCATATTGAATAATAGTTCCTTCTTCCACAACATAAAATACCACAAATCTGATTTAAATAATTAAATAAAATTTGGGGCGTTACAATTGTACTACTGGAAAATTGGTTTTGAATGCATAATTTCATAGCACGTGGTGTTAGAACACAGAAGGGAGAACTGCGAAAATTGCAGAGCTCGCTTAGCGAGCATGTCGTACTTTGGAAGATCCAGAATACAAAGAGTTGCTTACTTAGCGAGCAAGCCCCCTCGCTTAGCGAGACCTGAAGTGAAAAACGTTGTTATTTAATTATGAAATAATTCCTTAAAAGTACTTAATTTATATAGTAATAATTAGGAATTGAACTGGCATGGTTAAAGGCAGTGAGAAGGGAGTTATACATGTAATTATAGGGATAATTAGTATAACTTAAAAATGAACACAGATTGGTATGTATTGTTGTTGCTGTTGTTGATATACTTTGTTGTATGCACCCCATTTGAAGTTGACTTATGTTGTTGTATACAAAATATGCATGATGTTGATGAAGTTTGTTGTTGTGACGAGTTGTCGCATATTAGTTGTTGATGTTGATTTGTATAAGATAATTGTTGCATATATGCATGTATGTCATTGATGTTGCATGACATGTGCATGGTTGGAACGTCATACCAAGGTGAGGTATGTTCGTTGCATACGAGTGAGATCATTGTGATGTTGGTGCGGTCATGAAATAGGGATCGTACGTGACCATGAAATAGGGGTCGAGGGTGTGATCATGAAATATGGATCATATTGGACCACGAAAGAGGGGTCGAGAGTTCCGACGGGAACTGGATCTTGGAATAGAGATCGGATTAT